>JAJOOS010004052.1:0-18838 GCA_029582725.1 Solanum chiquidenum | reverse complement strand
CTTTCAAGTACTGACGCATACGTGCGCTACATCTTCTCGTGATGTAGGTTCAGGTTCTCAACATCCAGATCACGCTTAGATCGGTTCCCGATCTTCAGTTCAGCAGCATCAGTGGTGAGTCCTCATTCTTCGAGGACTAGTGACATGTTTATCTTTATCGTTTTTAGTCTTTAGTTTCAGTTTTGCTAGATCTAGTTGGGGCATGTCCCAGCATTTCTAGTCAGATTAGAGGCTTATTTCAGACATAGTTAGATTCAGCTTACTTTTGAGTTAATAACTTCCTTGTATTAAATTCATCAGTTTTCATATATCTCAGTTATAGTATATGGGTATTCCCCATCTTTTAATCTTATTTATGATTTAGCTTCCGCACAGATTCTATTAATCAGATTATATTTAGTATGCTCAAGATCATGCCAGCAGGGTTAGCTTGGGATCACTTGTGGTCCTAGGTTCCGTGTCCGCATCTCTGGGGTAGTCTTGGGGCGTGACATTATGTCCATGCTCTGTCTATTCAAACTCAGTTTTTTCTGTCCCTCATTTAAATGGGCTCATTGAGGTGTTATTTTTGTTTGTAAGATACATCGTTCGGCTATTTTCTGCATATGTTCGCTAAGCTTGTCTGTTTTCTCTTCGTTTCTCCTCCTGCAACTGGTGTCAATAAAGTCTCATTTTAGAAAATCAAGGTTTGCATCCCAAATTATTTTGTGTTTTACTGTATGCTCTCTTCAAGAATAGCTAGAGTACTCAATTGTTCCTTCAACTCTCTACTTAGATTACTCAAAATAATCTTTCTCCATTCAAAAAAAAATTAGTCCTAAATCACTTGATTTACTGCTGCTAGTAGTGATAAGGTGACTTTAGCTTAGAATTCATAGGTAGTCTAGTATATTTTTGTCCTAGTTTAGATAGTAAAAAAGCATGTAATATTCTAGTTCACATTTAAATTGGATTTGCCTCTTGTAATTTCAAGTTTTTCATCAATTTCGTTACTATTTTATGTACGTCGTATTTTTCCAACAGTCACTTTGTTGCCTGAGCTCTGTCTTAATCTATAATGCAAACCTCTTTGTGGTGTTATTTTCTTTATAATTTATGTTTAACAAGCCTTATAGTTGGACTCATGAGTAGGTATTTCTTGTTATTCCTTTTTATCATGAAATGATTATTTTCCCCATAGAGAGCCTATTCTGTGATATGCTAATTATAAGAATGATCTGATTTATTTTTTCTTTCTTTTTTTGCTACTTTTAAATTCTTCCAGTAATAGTTTTGGATAGAAGACAATTCCAGTACTTTGCTTTGTCTAAGTTGATAATTATTTTCTTGTCCTTGTCCAACAATTGTACATACCCGTTTTACATGTGATCACTGTCAGCTCAATTTTTCTTTATCACCCTCATTTGGTGTTTTACCTTATTATGTGAAATTAGTTTAATTTAAGTGAAAGCTCATCAAGTATTGCATGTATTCATTTGTCATCTTTGTATAATATTGGTAATATGACTAATCATCAGGCATATCTTATTTTTTCTTTCTCTCCCTTTACGTGTTTGGTTTTATTATATGTGTTTAAAATGTGGGTTAGCACTAATTTTTATCTTGTTCTATGCATGAACCGCCTCTTCCCGAGTCTTTGAAGGCTCCCTCTCCTTGCATTTTGCAGATTCCCAATTCTATATTTTTTATCGAGTTCAAAATAGCCGACGAACAGTTACAGGAAGTGACTGGAAGTTGAATTTTTGATGTCCAAAAGCTCGGTAAGGGACTGATATACCTGTTGTATACACTGGTATACAGTCGGAAAATATGATATACAGGTCAAAACGTGAAGATACAGGTGGAAAGTGCAGAAATACAGAGTTAAGATAAAATTACAGGTCCGGGAGATCGAGAATCAACGGTATACATGATGTATACATCAAGTATATACTTGGTATATATCATGACAAATGAGAATGAAAAGGGGCCAAAAGCCCAAGGAATTTTTCAGCAGGTGTAAAAAATAGGCAAGGCCCATTTTGGGCTCATTTCTAGATATATGACAGGGAAATGTATCTGTGCCCACCGGATTCGAGGATTTGGGCAAATTGGCCCAAGTTTAATTTTCTCTCCTTTTTCCTCTTTATTTACTTGTTATTGTATTGACTAACACTTTTGGTTTAACTTAATTAGTTCTCCGAAGATAGTCGTTTCTCTTTATATTCAAAAGTTAAAATATCTATTTTTTCTTATATATATAACTTATTTATTACTTAGCTCTATTTTATCATTAGTCTCACCAACTCTTAAGTTACTTCCCTTTAGAATGATCCCCCTTTAGTTTATTTTCATTAAAATAATTAATTAGAAAAAATAATAGTAATAAATAAATAAATAAAAATAAATGAGTTCTTTTACTTAGTTAAAATTTCAAAAATTAGTCAAAGGTCAGTTTTAGTCAAATCGCCGGTCAACCGCAAGTTAGCGGACATTCTGAGGGTCTAATACCTTCTCGGAATGTACATTGAACTTCGAACCCTTTTATTTTCAATTGATTTTATCTGTTTAAGTTTTTTAAAAATATTAAGCTCTTTTTTCTTGATTTTTTACTAAAATAAATTAAGTGGCGACTCTGTTCTTTTGGAAATTTGATCTCTTAAATCATAAGTTTAATCGATTTTTCGAAAACCAAGTCATTTTTCTTTTATTTATATTTTCGAGTAAAATAAAGGGTAAATGCAAAGAGCAGAGTTAAGTAGTGTTAATTGTGTAGGTTCCTTATAGTTATAGTTAGGGGTGTTCACATCGATCCAAAGCAAAAAAACGAACCAAACCGATAAAATAAAACCGATTTTATTTGGGTTTGGTTTGGTTTGGTTTTAGATTTTTGAAAACCGATAGTATTTGGTTTGGTTATGATTTTATTCAAAAAAACTGAAGAAATAACCGAACCGAACATATGAATTATATACATATATTTTATTAATATACATACTTAATATATTGTTATTATAAACAACTTTAAAGATCTTATATATATTTTCATTAAAATTTCTTTATAATTTACTTATTGAAAGCAAAAATGTCCAAGATGAAAATATGTATCTTATTGATTTCATGTATATGAGTGTCTATGACAATTCTTTGTGGGACTGGAAATGTTATTGTCTCTTCCTTCTAGACCAATATAGTGAATTTTAAAGCTTATTGATAGTAAATTTAGTGATCGAAAGTTCGGTAATTTAGTCATTCTAACTATTTTTCGTTTTGAATGGATTGTCGTCACTTTTTCACATTTTGAGTGAATTATTTCTTTTATTTTTGTGTATGGTTAATAACCGAATAACCAAACCAAACCAAACCAAACCGAAACCAATAACCACCAAACCGATAAATGTATATTATATTTGGTTTGGTTTGGTTTTGATAATTTTAAAACCGATTAAGCTGGTTTGGTTTTGGTTTTGACCAATAACCTATTCAAACCGACCCGTGAACACCCCTAGTTATAGTCTAATATAGTGATTATATTAAAAAAAAATTGTTTGATATTTATGTATGACTAAAAATTAAAATAGTACTATTATATTCTTAATGGGTTACCGGTTAACCCAATAACCCAATATTAAAAAATTAATATCAAACTAATAACCCAATAAATTTTTTTTATAAAACCATTAAATAACCGTTAACCCAATAACCCAATAACTAAACCAATAATATATTTTTTTGTTCGGTTTACCGATTGATTCGGTTTTTGCATACCCCTAGTTGCTATGCTATTTTTTATCATTTTACTGACTCAAAGGATTGATATTATGGTCATGGTCTCTCGAGCCTCTAATCGTCTATTCAGATTAGTATCATACCTATATTATTAAGTAATGATAATCATAACTAACCCGAATGCATTTATATATATATCATGTATGGGAGTCAAGTAGGCCAAACTAGATATATTTATATCTTATTCGAAAATCGAAACGCATCATACTACCAATAACCCATGTTTTGGCTCTAACTTTCCTCCGTTGAGTTCCATTAGAGATTATCCACTTAACCTATTGGGCACAAATCAACATAATAGTAAGCATAAGATTAAGAGAACAAAACATATGGTAATTAAGAACTCCCAACAAAAATTATATATCAGAATATGGCGTTCCTACTATGGTCATAATACAAGAAAGAGGAATTTAGGTACTCATAATCTGATTACAAAATCTATAATTCATGTATCAAACTAGAAATAATGCCAAGTAAAAAGATAAAGAGTTAACCCTAAGAGAATTTTGCCTTGGCTCTTGATCTATACCTCCACTCTAATTGTCTCTTACTAAAAACAGCAAAGTATAAACTTTTATTTTATAATAATTACAAACACCTAAGAGGGCCAACAAAATGGACCCCAAAAGGAAACTTTTTGGCCACATTTGGCAGCCTCGCCTTGGCTTTAGCAGCGTGAGGTGTCTTGCGGCTAGCCTTGGGGTTGCTCCTGCAGGGTGCAAGACTTCAGAAGGGCGTGGGAAACTTGTCTCTGTCACGATCTAAAATGGACGTGATCGCACTTGTCTATTCCCATCAAGATAAGTCAGTGTCAATCCAAACGAAATGAAAGAAATGTGAAAATATAAAGCAAAAACAAGATAAAAACGGAAAATTTATTCTTTCTATTAACATCTCAAAACTCAGTTGTCACGTGTAAAAATCACTAATACATAAAGTGTGAAATTAATAAATAAGTATAAGTCTCAAGCCTTTGTTTCTCAAAGAGAACAAAGCATAAAAAGAAGAACAAGAAGGCACTCCGGGATGGCAAGCAACTAGCTCTCAACAATTTTTTAATAAGCCTCGGAGATAGGAGAAGGAGAGCAATCACATGCTACCAGACTCGGAACCTACACAAGTGTAGAAGCAAGGAGTGAGTACCAACAACACGGTACCCAGCAAGCAAGCTAATAAACAAGGCAACTAGCAGGAAATTGAGTACTCCTTTCATTCCAACCGAACCTCCTCAAACAACAACTCGCATAGAAATTAGCTCAACCTAACAGTTCTACAATACACAACTTACAAGGCTCAATAATCACAATCCAACAGTCACAATTCAACAACCAACACGTATCAAGTAAGCCAATTTCAATATCAAATAGATCAATCACAAGTAACACGCACATCAATCACAGTTAACAAATATGTCATCATAAGCATCAAAATGTATCAAATCACAATAATCATATATCACATCATTAGCTGGAACTGCTTTTCATCGGCTCTATATCATGTCACTAAACCATTTTTCATCGGCTTTATATCATATCACTAGCCAGAATCATTTTCCATCCGCTTTGTATCACTAGTCGGAACCATTTCCCTTCAGTTTTATATCATATCACTAGCCGAAACCATTTCCCGTCGGCTTTATATCACTAGCTGGAACCATTTTCCATTGGTTTTGTATCACTAGTCGAAACCATTTTTCATTGTCTTTACCTCATATGTCTCATCACGATGTACAACAATTAATGCACATAAGCAAGTTCACACCATAAGCAAGAGACAACAATTCAATCAATTCAAGTCCACATTCATGTTATTGAGCCTTTCATCAATCAATCAATTAGGGGTCACCACAAGGCAATTCACAAGCACTAGGATCAACACATAGCCTTTTTCATTTAAACCCATTATTTATTCATTACGATTTATCAAGTGGAACAATGAATCCCGCACCTCATTCTCATTACTCTCAACACATACACAATGAAGGCAATACACGAATTCTACTAAATTACAAGGTTTAGGAGATCACTTGCCTTAATTCAACCTACTAGTCGCTCCAAAACTTAAGTCTTCCTCATCCAATCAATGTCCAAAGTAACACAATATATAACAATCAAGTATTCACAATATGTTTTTGGAAACAACAACACCCACGTCAATTATTTTGAAAACTGGGTCAATCAACTCAAAACTCAACTCGAAAATAAGGTTTAAATATGAAAAATCAACACTTGAAAATGTTACTCAAGGCCTTAGGAACTCATTGGTGAAACCCATTTTGAAAAAAGGACTTAAAATCAATTCGTAATCTCCATTTAAGTTTAGAACTTGAGTTCTTGAAAAACCTTGTCACTTGGCAATCAAATCCCACATTTTCATGTTAAACTCCATAAATAATCAAAGGAAAATGAAGTTTTAGGGTCACAAAAGTTTACCCAAATGATTTAGTGCAAGAACTCCTTTCAAAATCACCTCCAAAGATTTTGCCAAGCTCAAAAATAAAAAATGGGGATTAAATCCCAAAAATTCAGATAAAAAAACCTCTCCGATGTAGCTTAAACGAACCCCACAAAAATTGGGGGTGTCACTTTTGCAAACCAGGCTCCACTAAAGCAAGCTCTGATCCGCTTAAGCGAACCTCGCCCAAAAGGCATGTCTCGCTTTTGTAAGCAGGCCTTCACTAAAGCGAAGATAGCAAAAGTGAAAGCCCTCCACAAGAGCGAGGACTGCAGCACCAGAAATATCAGCCAACACAAAAATCATTGAAAGGACCTTTGAGATTCGTTCAGATATCCGTACATACAAATCATATATGAAAATTGATTATATTTGACGTTTCAGACTCGATGGAACCTTTGAAACATGAATATGAGGTCTCCTTGATCCAACATCCAGGAAAACAATAAGAAACTAACAAAACACATAAAAAGGCCAAATCAAGCTCGCGACCTCTCAAAAATCAACCAAGACCTCACCTTGAACTAAAATTATCTCCCGAATCCAACAGAACTCTCGGAATTCCAATTTGAGCATTTGAACCCCGAATGTTGACCAAAGTCAACCCAAAGCTAAAATCTCAACAATTACCAACATATGATCTCAAATCCTCATAAAGACTCTAAATTTGAAATCGACAACTCTCGTAGACCAGATTGCACATTTAGAGACTAATTGAATTTCATTTCGACACTCGAAAGTCCAAAAGACACCGAAAACCACTTTTTAACAACTTTAGTCTTTCAACCTCATAACTTGTGAAATTCTCAACTTTAAACTCAAAGTTTGAAATCAACTTTCAAAATTCAATCTTAAAAGATTTGAGGTCAAGATCGGGCGGGAGGGGTAAAACGGTAAGTTCACACAGCTTTTCAAATATGACCGACGGGGTCATTACAGCCTATGATGCATAAAACATATAACAAAAGTTTCAAAACATAGCAATGAGTAAAAGTAAAGCGATATAGTTAGATTATCCTTAAAGCAAAACACAAACATGGGAAAAGGTTAGCTAAAAGGTGTGTAAATATACCCACATTAGCTAGGTTCCATGATCAGTACATCCTATTGAGTCATTTTCATATCCATTCAGCATTGCAAATATCATCCATATATTTAATATATAGTGTTAAGATCGCCCATCACCAACGAGGAAAGTTATTTTTGCATGAATTGTTTTAGTTCAACTCATATATATAAGACCTAGAGTAAACATATAAGTGAGAGGAGTACATGTCAAAAAGAATTTTAGTTTACATACTTTGATTTCAACCCTTCGTGTCTCATGGTGATCAAACGATCGAGTACTTTGTAGCCTCAATTTATAACATTATTGATAATAGGAACTCATGTTGCTCAATCCATTTAGGAATTTCATCACGAGCACAAAGCAACTAGGTTATATATGGTGTTCTCCACACCAAATATTCTTCATACCTAATAATACGTCATACGACATTCATTCTCACAAGGTCTTCCAACACTCTCGAGCTTCACAATACATAGAACGTCCCATAACCATACGATGGGCCATTGCGAGAACCTGGGTTCTTTGTTGTCCATAGTAAAATGCGTGTATCTTTTGTGTACCAAAATTGGATTGACCATGTAACAAACCCAATAACAAGACCACTCAATTCAAATTCAAACAACCAACAAGTCTATTTCACTAAATCGTAATTGAAATTACAAAGGAATTTAAGAACTAAATGGAAATGGAAGAACACAAGTAGAAGAAAGGGATGAGAAGAAGAACTCATAGAAAGAGGATGAGAGGATTAGACATTTTTCTCAATAATTTGCACAAACCTATTTTGCTCTTCCAAGTCTCTATTTATCAACCCGAATCCCACACATAGCCACTTAATCATGTTTTGGGCTGCTTTGTCAATACTGTTCTAGGCCCATTCATAACAATACCTTCAACCCCAATAAGAACCTTGTCCTTAAGGTTCAAGTAGTACTAAATTGATATCATTGTGAGGATTCTCATTGGAGCTATTAAGGAAGCTATACATACTAACACTAGCAAGTTAGAAGCAGGTGTAGGCATTTTTCTTACAACTTTACCAATGAGCAGTACAGTGCTCCAAATTATCACAGGGAGACTCCAACCTTCAGCTTTTAGGAGATAAAGTGACTCAAAGAACATAATCTCAACATTGTAGATATGTGATATAACACTCACTAGCAACTTCGTATGCCCTTTTGCTGCAATATAGCCCTTTGTTACTATGTATTCCTTTTTAGCTAAAGGAATCAGAAAGCTAGTTGTATCCCTATGAAGAGACATGTCAATGACCCAAGCTACACAATTTCTTGAATCAGCCTCCTTATTTTGAGACACCAATGGTGTATCCACATTCTTAGTGTCATTAATTGAAACCATCAATTTGGACAGATTCCAAATGCAGTTCAGGATGTTCATCCCATGAAGGATTTGTGCACTTCTATCTCTGTGAATTTGGCCATTAACATCTAGAACATTATGATATAAAGCAACGACTAGTGCATCATCAAAGATGTCACTGGTTGGATTTCTAAAATATCTAATCCAATAATCATTAAGCCATTCAAATTGAATAAATTCAACCATCTCAGGTGAACACGTTGTAAGCACTTTGAAGTCGAGTTGCTGTTGAAACATTTTTTTTACCACAATCAACAACAGCAAACTGAAAAAGAGTTGTCCATAATTATCAAGTTCCGCTTCTGACATATTCACTCTAAAGACTAAAAAATAGGAAGAAATTGCATTTGCCCCCCGCATTGAGCCAAACCTTAGGGATATAAGGTGTTGCAGCTGCAATGTATCTGCACTATCAAATGGTGTCCAAAGATCGTCATCATAATACCTTGACATTGCAACGAGCAAAACAAAGAGTGTCTTTCTCCAAGGAAATACACTCGCCTTTGCTATCAACTCTATTAAAGCCATGGACATGGAACATGTTGCTAGATCCCAATTAGATTCCTCAGGTTGCAATGGAAAAATTTGTAAGAAAATTATCATCAAACATGATAAGGTCACCGTACTCTCCCTTAAATGCAGAAATCGTTTGAAAAATTTCATCAAACCTATGGGATGCCATATTTGCTGAATCATTTATCACTTGATGTTCGACTCCCATGTCAATTTTCTTCTCGGGAATTTTAGCGAACACCTTGCAGGCATAGCTGTTTGGGTTGTTCTTCAAGTCATATTTGGAGTCCAACATGGGACCCAAAGTCTCAATGCAACCAAATGAAATCGCCAAGGAAGGAAAAGGAATAGAGGTTGAAGAACTACTCCTAGAATTTAATATCTCAGGAAGTACCTTCGAATTGGCCACATGAAGTCCTAACATCGAATGAGAGACCTCGAACTTCTCTGGAGTGTTTAAGTTGTCCTCGTTCAAAGCATAACCAATTTCCTGTGGGACGACCTCCTCTTTGACACACTTATCAGCCAAAGATGCAGTTAAATCTGGACGTGCTTGAGCATCAGAGAATTTTGATAGCAAGCCGATAGAGTATTCTGAATATTATCCAGATGACGACTCATACAAGAGAAATTCACATCTATTTGTAGTAATAGATCAGCAACGGGCGACAATCCAAGTTCCGTAACAATTTGTCTGCGGTATTGGCAAGCCAATTTATCAGTGAAATGCTTCCAATCATAGAATTGCTTATTGCGATACAACCAATTAAACCAAGTGAGGGCTTCTCCGTCAAAATAAAGGTAAGAAAGAGATAACCACATATCCTTAGAAAAGCCATAAAAATTAAAATAATGCTCTGCCTGATAAGCCCATACGATTGGGTCGGAAACACCACTGAAGCGATCCAACACAATTGCAGATGGGGTATGGCAAGAAAATTTGAGGTAGCCGTCAGCCATAGAGGACTTTCAACGAGAGCACCAATGTAACAAACCAATAACAAGACCACTCAATTCAAATTCAAACAACCAACAAGTCTATTTCACTAAAGCGTAATTGAAATTACAAAGGAATTTAAGAACTAAATGGAAATGGAAGAACACAAGTAGAAGAAAGGGATGAGAAGAAGAACTCATAAAAAGAGGATGAGAGGATTAGACATTTTTCTCAATAATTTGCATAAACCTATTTTGCTCTTCCAAGTCTCTATTTATCAACCCGGATCCCACACATAGCCAGTTAATCATGTTTTGGGCTGCTTTGTCAATACTGGTCTAGGCCCATTCATAACAGACCAACAATTTGATTCATTGCCAACTACACTTGTAGACCTATAATTTGATGGGTAGTCTAGCACTTTAACTCTTTATATTATTAGAGGAACTTTCGCATATAACCACTCAAAATAGCCTAATTACACTTTATAGCTATAGTTTGATAATTACAATTTGTAACTACATGTTATAGGGAGGAGAGAGGCGAGCGAGATTGGGAGAGAGAGGAGAGAGGCAAGTGAGAGAGGGCAGAAAGGGGCAGGGAGGTGAATTATATATGCATATCGATTAGATAATTGTATATTATACATATGTATTTGTATATATGGCAAGCGAGATTGGGAGAGGGAGGAGAGAGGTGAGCGAGATTGGGAGAGGGAGGAAAGAGGCGGGCGAGAGAGGCCATCAAGTGGGAGAGAGGTGAATTGTATATGTATATCGGTTAGATAATTGTATATTATACATATGCATTTGTATATATGGCAAGCGAGATTGGGATAGGAAGGAGAGAGGTGAGCGAGATTGAGAGAGGGAGGAGAGAGATGAGCGAGAGAGCACAATAATTTGTATAATTCACATCTCATTTGTATAATTCGCGGCTACTTTGTATAATTCGCTTGTTTTTGTATAATTGAGTAATATAAAGTCTGGAACTATACAAATATGATAAAACTTGAAATAATAAATTGATACAAACATAAACATATGAACTTTAAATAGTTATACAAAAAATATTATACAAACTACATTATATAAATTATATTATACAAAATCTAAAAACTACACGTTTATACAAACTTTAAAAAGTTATACACAAAAAGATTGAATGTATATGGTGACAAAAATAAAAAACCAAAGGAAATCATCGTCATGTATAAATATAAACCATCGTATACAAATACAAATCAAACGAAGAATTGCTAGTTGCGAATTGCATAAATGTGGCAAATTATACAAACGTGACTAATTATACAACTCAAAGTCAACCCACGTAATTAATGGTTAATGTTAGTCACAAGTGATAATTATAGAAAATTATAGATATGATGAATAATTAAGTGGTATAAGTTTGTTTAACCTCGTAATTTTCCCCTATTATAAAAGATATACTCATTCAAAATTGGACCTTCTGCAAGATATATATATTAACACTTTCCCTTTACTTTTAAGCCTTTATTTGCTATGTCTATTTGCAAACTTATTAGTATACTAGATAAAGGGTGCCCGTGCAAGGTACGGGCTTTAAGTATATTGAGACACAAATAAAGAAGAGACAATTAAATGTAATATTAACACAATTGCAAGAATTGCAAAACATTATACTGGGAGCTTGCTAGAAAGGCTAAAACATATCCATCTTTTTTGTTTTTTCGACTAAGCCCATGGCTGTGGAAGCAGTACTACAAACTTCTTGTTTGAAGGCTATATCTTGTTCCTTTTAGTTGTCCGAGGGTATATTTTTAAGGTTGTAGCAAAGATGTTGGAAATACAACCTAATAAAGCATGGTTATGGGTTCTCTAACAGCAGTGGCAGGCAGTATCATTTCCTATACTGCAGTTGCATAGTACTTCAGTTTCGAACCAACTTGGCAGATCAGTTGTCACCCTGACTGCTTCAATCTAAAACGATTCACCATTGAATTTTCAGTGTGTTGCTCCCATTGTAGTGGCAATTTGTTCCATAATGTCCACTGGGGAATTGCCAAAGCATATGCCAAATAACAGGTTGTTAGCCGAATGATGCAAATCTTATGAGATAGTTGCAAAACAATTCAAGGTGTACTAATTAACATCCTAGGGATCGAAATATAAATAATTGTGTACTTTATTATATTTATCCTGTGATGGGGTTGTTCTTCTAATTGTTTCTTGTTTGTATATTCATCTTAGTGGGGGATATTCCACTGTAATTTCTAGATTTTGATTTCAACTATAAGTTTTGATTTAGTTAGCCATAACATTTAGGTGTATTGTTGAGAGTGGACTCACAGGTAATTGGAGAAGATGGGTTCCAAGAAGAGGTACTAAACCAGTAGTCCATATTGAAAAAAACTTTATCAGGATTTTGAGATTTGCTACTTGTTGCACTGTACATAGTCTCCATGGCTCAGCAGCGACTTTGTCCGGTTTCTTATCTTCTTCTGTGATCAAAGCTGGTTTGCTCAGGAACCTACTAAACCAAAAACACGTTCATTTTTTGACATCTGGAAGTGATTCCACTTCGTATCTTACGATCTAGGACTATAAATCACCTAAAACAACAAGAATTAGACGGACCACTCTAATCCACTAATCCTATTTAACGATGAATTAACAAAAAAACTTGTTAGCTACAGACTATTTAGCAATGGGTATTTAAATATTATAATAAAGGAATTCAAGAAAATGCAACGAGGGAATCTTAGTAGCTCAGTTGGTTGACTTTCATCTAGTTCGATTTCCACCTTGTAATTCCCTCCCCATTTCCCCTGTTACTAATAGCTATTGATACTTTGAACCATTATGTAGTGAAGGGAGAGTGTTGTTATAGCTGAAGAAATTGCTAGGATTTGTAAGGTTATGAACACTTATTGCACTGTCCCGTTTTGTCATGCCATGGTAATAATCTTCACCTCATAATGACAATGGTTGTCTATGCTTCCTAAGAGCAGCAACGATGACTCGAGCCAAAACTCATCAAAGGGCTTTCTTGTTGTGCCTCAATATGGCGATAGAAACGGCATCCAGACAAGAAAATAGCCAACCCAAGGATGTTGAGGGTAACACAAGTGGAGAATCCATGATAAAATCTCGAGCTTGAAGCTCTTCTAGACAGAGATGAACAAGGGAAATTAGAAAGAGAGAAGAAGAGAGGATTTCATATTGATCTGTATATACGTCTAACTACAATGTGAAGCATTCTCAATGATTTTATAGACACAGATTACAGAATTGTAGAAGCATCTAGAAGGTTCTAAACTAATCACACTGAATGCACATGTCAGCCTAACAACTTGTAACAAACTTTTCTCAACAGTGAATTTAATCCAACTATTTCTGTAAACTAACTCTGTTAACTAACTAACTTTGTCACATTCTGCATCTGATCGTTTTAACAGACACCCTCAAGCTGAAGGGTGCAAAATATTAAGCACACCAAGCTTGCCCAAGACATAAGAATGTTGAGCTTGACTGATCCCCTTTGTCTACAAGTCTGCAAGTTGTTGTTGAGTAGGAATATGTATAGTGTCAACCACCCCTGCTTTGATTTTATCCCTGATGAAATAACAGTCTATCTCGATGTGTTTGGTCCTCTCATGGAAGACCGGATTGACTGCTAATTGTATGGCTGATTTGCTGTCACTGAGAATGTTGATAGGGCTTTGAACTTGAACTCCCAATTCAATGAACAATCCAAGCAACCAAGTGACTTCAGATACAGCTGAAGGCATGCTTCTGTACTTAGCCTCAGCTGAGCTTTTGGAAATAGTCTGTTGTTTTTTAGACTTCCAAGACACTAATGACTCACCAAATTTGACCACATAGCCTGTAATGGACCTTCGAGTGTTGGGGCATGCAGTCCAATCAGATTCACACCAATAGGTGAGTGTAGTGGTAGGTTTGGCTTGCAACCATACACATTAACCTACTGTGCCATTTAAGTATCTAACCACCCTTAGTGCTGACTCCCAATGTGACTTCTTTGGGGACCGCATAAACTGACTAAGGGTTTGTACAGCATAGCAAATGTCTGGTCTTGTGATGGTTGCATAGAGAAGCTTACCAACCAGTCTTTGGTAAGAAGTAATGTCTACCCGATTAACATTGTCTTCAATATACAAAAGGACCGTGCTACCAATGGCATTGGACGTGTAGAGCGCGTAAGTATACCAATAGAATAAAATTGCTTGATGAATTGGCTTATGGAATTGATTCGCTCCCATTTATCCAATGGTGAAACGTGTTCCTCTGTTTTCCAAATATGCTAGAGCTAAAGCTGCATATAAGGTTGTAAGATGGAATGTTGATGCATTTCTGCATTCATTTGAACCATCAAAGCATTTTGGAGGACTCAATGTGTCGATCACTGCTGTGAAGGTGAGAAGTAACACTCTCTACAAGCCAATTTGAAAAAAAACAAAACAATATATGGTACATTAGATTAATTTAATTTCAATACACGATCAGATTGTCTAAAGATAACTATAAGTAACTGCTTATAGAACATACTTAGAAAAATAAAACGAATACAATAGCTAATTTCCTGAGTTATTAGCAAGCAACCTGCTACGACCCGCTAAATTCTACTTTGTCATGCTGAACATGTTATACACAGTTCTATATCAAAGCAAATTCAGCATTGCTACCTGGATCCCCATTCAATAATGTTCTACTATACTCCGTAGGAATTGCATCACGCCAAATATCCTTAGCTACTCCATTCTCAAATGATAACATTAATGTCATGGTTCAAATGAAGGTATGAAGATATTAGTAAAAGTAGGAGTAAATAATTTGGAGGAAACTTATTGGGAGTCAAATAAAAAGTTACACAATTGTCTCACCATGACTTTTTCACATACAAAGTTACCATTTTAAAGCTTTTATATGATGATTTTATATATTTTCATTTTTAATTTATCATGGTACCTTTTTATATGATGTTTCAATTAAGAATGAGAAAGCAGAACTTATCAGATAACATTCATGGAGTTCAAATTACAATTGCGATGTGAAAACTCATGATATATCAATGTGAAAAGAACAATGACAATTTTGACAACCTTTGACTTACTAATAAGGTTGAAATGCAATATATTAGAAATTTCCTCATGCCTCTTTAGTTTTATTTCGTTTTCAGGAATTTATGACACCCGAATAACGTTGAAGAAGTGCAGAAATTAGTTGTGGAGTACATGTGTCTCAAATTATGCAATGGAGGAACTCATATCTGTTAAAAGATTACTATTTTTTGTCGACCTACAAGACATTATAAATAATTAAACTGAAATTAATCTTTAAAAGCCTCGACTGATGTAATAGTCACCCGAATGACTAAATCTATTGTCTCCATAAATTAGCCTGCAATTTTTATCTCAAGACGAAAGTTGCAGCGCAGTGAACGACTTGAGAAACCAGATTACTACTATTATATAAAATGAGCATATACTTGTCTACAATTCACCATCATATTGGTCTTTCTTGAAAAACATCTTTAAGAATTTCATACTATGACCTCCTAATACAACATTCCGCACTATGATAGAATTTATTAGTCATTGTAGGACTTCCCTGCATATACTGACTAAGCATACTACCACACTTTAAAATACTTGAGAGAGCATCTAATTTTCATTAGAATGTCCATTTAATTAAAGTCTGCTGGAATTTTGGTAAGAGTATCAAAATTGAGCTTGAAATAATATGAAAGAAGAATAAAACCAAAAGTCTCTCTTCAAATTTCAATAACCTTGAAAATGGTTAATTTTCAAATAAAAACCTACATATGGAGTCCCCAAAAACAAAAGCAGGGAAAATAATTCAGAGGGATGAGCAAATAATCTTATTGAATTATTTAGTTGTTCCAGGCATATCACTGAACACCTTGGGTTCATCAATCTTCCCCCAAAATTATGGCAACTGGATAAAAAAAAGCAATACATGCATATAGAAAAGGTAGCAAAACATTATAGGGAATTATCAGAATGATCAATTTTAGGAAAGAAGAAGCAGCAACAACTCGAGAAGGGAAAAAAGGAGCGCCATGTTTCCTCCTTTGGTAATTGTTAGTGGGAAGAAAGCTTTTCATTTGCAATAGCAGTGGCAAGAGGAGGGAGAATTAAGGACACGCGTGAAATCCAAAAGGCAAGCCGCTAGAGCTTGTTAATAGGTCAGAATAGAAGCAAAATGGCAGAACTACCCTGATTGTCCGAAGAAACCAACGTATCTTTGCGTTCGTAGTTCCCAGAAGCAGCAAAACTGTACGGAGAGGAACTCTTCGTCTTCCAACGGAGGAAGTAAATTTCTCGATGAAGACCATATAGGAGAAGCTGCACATGTGGATCGATTCACAACGGAGGAAGTAATTATCACTTGCGATCAATATTTAATGATAATTATGTGTACTGAGATTTCGAGTTTGTATAATTCGCACGTTTGTATAATATAATTTATATAACTTTTGTATAATATAATTTGTATAAGTGTTTAAAGTTCATGTATTTGTGTATGTTTAAA
This sequence comes from Solanum chiquidenum, assembly GCA_029582725.1. Taxonomy (NCBI): domain Eukaryota; kingdom Viridiplantae; phylum Streptophyta; class Magnoliopsida; order Solanales; family Solanaceae; genus Solanum; species Solanum chiquidenum. The sequence continues at coordinate 2,163 of JAJOOS010004052.1, read as the reverse complement.
TTTGTTATTTCGAGTTTATACAAAAATAACTTAATTATACAAACGTACCAACGAATTATACAAATGATGCAACTTAAAGTGTAATTACAGCCCGTAAATATGCAAGGAGCATAATTAAGTTTATTATTGTGAATATTTGCAAAAATTCCTCCAATTTACATTATTGGGCTGCCTATGATATAAAACTTGGGAAAACTACCTAACTAGACATACTTTACTACTATATGTACTTAATTTATCTCTAGTTTAAAAAAATTACACATAATACCACTTTTAACATTTATACCATTTATTTTAAAATATCAAATCAGATACACAAATTCCTTAAATATGATATTGAATAATTATTTTAAAACTTAAAAAATCCTTCATTAATGGTAAATTATCAATTCAAAACTTTTTCTCTCACCTATGCTATATATGTTCTCCCCCCCCACGTCCTCCAGCACCAAATCTGTAAAAACAATATATGAAATACACCAAAAATTTGAGGATGGAGTACCACCAACTACGGAAGATAACCCTGCAAAATATTATTATTAGATACATCAAAAGTGAACATCATATACATATCCACTTCCACCATCAATCTTCTTTCCCTTCTCTCCACCCATGTCCACCACCATCATCACCGGTCTTCCTCCTTTTTCTCCACCATAGTTACCGATCCTTCATTGTTGCTATAATGAATACTGATGAAGGTTGTTGTTTTTGTATGTGATGCTAAGTGTTGTCATGTTAGTACTTTTGTCTTGATATTTTTGGTATACCTTTTTGAATTAATTTTAATACAAAGTTCTAGAATGTAAAAAATATTGTAATATGTGGTGGAGCTTGATTTAAACACAAAATAGGGAGTCAGTTTCCAGGATTTAAGGGATTTGACACCACCTTATGTATCTATATATGTGCGTAAACTTTTGCTGAATGAAATGATCTGCTCTCTTTCTCCAAATTATCTCTCTAATATCATATTTGTCTTCTCTTTCTCCCTTCCAATTGGTATCAGAGCAAAATTGATCTTTCAGGGACTATTTTGAGAGAGAAAAACACAACAAGATCACCTACCAAGTTTAACTTGTCCATGTTTCTTTTTTGTTCAGTTTCCTTTCACATGGCCTCTAGCAGCTCTCCTCTTTCACCACATATCTTTAATGGTGAGAACTACTAAGTTTGGGCAGTGAAAATGAAAACATACTTGAAGGGTCTTGGATTATGGAAGTATGTTGAGGAAGACAGCGCTCCAGAACCTTTGAGAGCAAACCCAACTCTTCAGCAGATCAGAAGTCATGAAGAAGAGATTGCAAAAGGTCCAAAAGCCCTATCTTTCATTCACGCAGTTGTCTTAGATTCAATTTTTACCAGGATCATGATATGTGAATCTGCCAAAGAAGCTTGGGATATGCTGAAGCGAGAATTCCAAGGGAGTGATAGGACGAGGCAAATGCAAATATTGAATCTAAGAAAAGAATTTGAGATGTTAAGAATGAAAGAGACCGAAAAGGTGAAAGATTATATTGATAGAATCATAAAAATTGTCAATCAGATCAGATTGTTAGGGGAAAAAGTAGAAGAGCAGAGGATTGTTGAGAAGGTGATGGTGACACTTCCAGAAAAGTTTGAAGCAAAAATTTCCTCAATTGAAGATACTTGGGATATGTCTCGTGTCACATTGAATGAACTGTCCAACGCTCTTCTAGCAGTGGAAAAAAGGAAAGCTTTTAGAGTGGAAGAGAGTGCAAGTGAAATCGCTCTTGTGGCTGTTCAAAAATCTAAAGTTCAGTTGGATGGTGAATCAAAAAGGCAACAAAATGGAAGATATGGTAAGGAGAAAAGGAGCAATATAACAACCGAGGGAGATATAGAAGATCCAAGTATCCACCTTGTCCCTATTGTAAAAAGATCGATCATACAGACAAGTTTTGTTGGTACAGACCTGGAGTTCAATGCAAGTTGTTCAAACAGTTTGGTCATGTGGATAAGGTGTGCAAAATAAATGAAAACCAGCCAGCTCAAGTTCAAGCCCAGCCAGCTCAAGTTACTGAAAATGTTGAAGATCCTGAAGAGAAGTTGTTTGCTGCTTCTATTGCTGGAGAATGCAATGTAGCAACTCAAGATCATGATGTGTGGCTTGTTGATAGTGGATGCACGCATCACATGACA
>JAJOOS010004051.1:0-18412 GCA_029582725.1 Solanum chiquidenum | reverse complement strand
AAGAAGATCGTTGCCGGATTAATCGCCGGCGGGATCGGAGCTGCCGTCGGTAATCCCGCCGACGTAGCGATGGTCCGCATGCAAGCCGACGGCCGGCTTCCGATCTCTCAACGCCGCAACTACAAAAGCGTGATCGATGCAATTACTCAGATGAGTAAAAGCGAAGGGGTAACTAGCCTGTGGCGCGGCTCATCTCTTACTGTGAACCGCGCCATGCTAGTTACCGCATCGCAGCTAGCATCGTACGATCAGTTCAAAGAGACTATCCTCGAGAAGGGGTTAATGAAAGATGGGCTCGGTACGCACGTGACTTCGAGCTTCGCTGCTGGGTTTGTGGCGGCTGTGGCATCGAATCCAGTGGATGTGATTAAGACACGTGTTATGAACATGAAGGTCGAGCCGGGAATGGCCCCACCGTATAATGGGGCCATTGATTGTGCAATGAAAACTATCAAAGCTGAGGGGCCAATGGCGTTGTATAAGGGATTTATTCCTACAATCTCAAGGCAAGGACCATTTACTGTGGTGCTCTTTGTCACACTGGAACAAGTCAGGAAAATGCTCAAGGATTTTTAATGATGATGACGAAGAAAAAAAAAATATTAATGGGATTTTAGTATTAAGAATTTTTTTTAAAAGTTTAGTTTAATTTATGTTTTTTTAAGTTTTAAGTTTGGGAAAAGTGATACTATGTTGTGTTCTAATATTATTATTATTGTTACTTCTATATGAAAAATGAGTTCTTGTTTGGTGGAAATTAATGATTCTTGATTAAGCAAATGTTATAATTTTTGTTTACTTTTATGTTTGTTGGGAAAGTAGAATTAGGTGAAATTAATGACTAGTTTAACTATAACTCTTTGATCTCATTTTCTAAATACGTTTGAAATTTATGGTCTAAAATAAGTTATAATGTTTATGGGGTTATATAACAATGTCTATTGGTCTTTTGCTTGAACTCCACCTTCGAACTTATCACTCCGGTGTTAGACGAGTATAATTTGTTATGACCTTTGATACATAAAAACTCCACCTTCGAACTTATCACTCCGATGTTAGGCGAGTATAATTTGTTATGACTGATAATGCGTTCAATGAGCTTAGTAATAAATGTATGCACAAAGTCAATTGTATAAAAATGTGCAAATTACTTAACCAAATTTAAAAATAAGACGACTTTAGGCTAATTTTATAACATCTCAATTGATCAAGTCGATACGATTTTATTTCAAATCACATATATATGCTTTTTTTTTAGAAGAAAAAATAAACAAATTTACACCCAAAAGTCTTACTTGTGGGATAAAGTAGCTTTGAACTTTATAAAGAAATGAATTTGAATTCTAACTCAATCATAAAAATTAGTTAAGAGATGGGAATATTGTCTAAACCATATTAAAGAGATCCCCACCCCTCACCCACTGACTCGAAAGCAAGAAGCAAGAGCGCAACAACTACATGAAAGCCTTATGAGTAAGGTTAATCGAAGCTCAGGAAAAGTTTATTGATAAGAGGGAATCAAATATTTCGAAATATTTGGATCCTCCACTTGTCAAAATTTATATGATATTTTTTCCTTTTTAGTCTGTTTTAAAAAGAACAGAATCTTCTATATTTAGTAACCACTTAACTTTAAACTTCACATATTTTAGGTAAGTAAATTTCATATTTTTATCATTAATAAGATGATTTATAGCCACATAGATATCTATGACTTATTTTAAGCTATAAATTTTAAAAATCTTTCTTTTATTCTTAAACTTTATGCTCAAGCGAACGCCTAAAGAATAATAGTATTTTATTTAATCACAAAGAACAAGTAACACCATGTTACGTTAATATAGGAACAATATTATATCATGCCCACCTCCAAAGGACAACAAAAAAAAGAAAGAAAGAAAGAAGTCAAAATGGCTTCTTAGCCACCAAAAAAAGTTTTATTTAATTAAAAGCTCTTTTTTTATTTCACACGTTTAAGGGAGAATAATTCTAAGTATAGTAGCTTGACCTAAGAAATTTTGAAAAAGTCATGGTCAAAACTCTAAAAGTCAAAAAGAATTGAATCCATTTTCACATAATTTTCAATATCACATTTAGTAATGATTGATAAATGCAGTAACTAAAATAAATCAAAAATTCATAAATTTAAGTTTTGACTTTGCTTCTCTTTAATAAAATAATCTAAATGGTATGGATTCATATTAATCAGATCGATAAATTTAGATTAGTAAATACATAAACAAAAGTTCTATTTATGGGGTCATAAGTTGTTGCCTAGTAGGTAAGGAGGCGTGTGCTAGGCACATGCATAAGGGTCCTACAACTTCTACTACTTGTGGGCCCATATAAGTCTCATTTAATAATATCTTATTCTTCGATTATATTATTATAAATTTTTATTTTTTTTCTTCGATTATCGTATTATATATGTTGCTCATTATGTTCAGCATAATTGCTTCATTGTTGTATTTTTCTTTTCATACTTGATTTTATTATTCATTATGCGGAGAGTTTATTGAAAATCACCGCTCTACTTTCACAAGGTAATGTAAGATTATATATACATAATCCTTCTCGAACCTCACTTGTGAAATTATATCGAGTATATTGTTATCGTAATAATCGAGGCAAAGGCATAAATATCTTCTACTTGTGATGTTTCTTCATGCAATGCATATTGGAATAATGGTATTTGGTTCTTATAAATTAGTAGGAAGTTTGGTTTTTTTGTTTTTCCTTAGAATATAAATTTGTCTCTAAATTCTAAGAGATTATGATGAATTCTTGAACATGCATTTATTCACATGCTTTGATACCTTCTATAATTTGAGTTCCTAATTGACTACACACTACATCCATTGAATCCTATTCTTTTTTAATGAAATATTCTCTTGGTTCCCTTTTTCTAAAAAAAAAATATCAATAAAAACATTAAAAAAAAATTGAATAAAAACTTTGTGATATTGCCCATCTTTACATCCCTAAAAAGGAAGGATACATGGTGAGTTGGTGACTAACACTATATGTATTATTATTTAAAATGTCTTCACAGAGTTAATGTCACATAACATACTGTATTACTCCCTCTGTTTTAATTTAAAAAACCACAAAATTCAAAAGTCTATCTTACTTTCTTAAACTCCGTATCAAGTTAAAATCAGGCGACTAAATTAAAACGAATGAAGTATTATTATTTTTACTATATAGTTGTCACCAATCCAAATGGTTAGATTTACAGACAAGAAATTTGACCACTTGGATTAACCCTAGTAGAATAATTGAATATCAATAAAAGATTAGGGTCCCTATTTGTATAGTACTCGTTTGCTGGTATTAACTAGGACAGCTATCATCTAGTCAATAGTTCAGCAGCCACCCGCTACAATATAGTGACAACTACTCCTTCATTCTTAAACAAAAATTTCAAATTTGAGCCACAGACTCCATATTTGTTAGGAGCGTTTTACTCCCCAATATGTGACTTTATGACTCAAACCACGATTTAATCAGAGAAGCCAATACGAGTAGCAGACATCAGGTAAGAAACCAAAAAAAGATTGAACACATACCTAAAACACCTTATCAATCATCAACTACATGTGTGCAACACGACTATTTCACGAGATACCAATAACCTCAGATAACTCTACCCACCAAAACTTAACGCATATTGAAAAAAATCACTTGGCAAATTTTTATGAGGGAAATAGCTGCATAATAGTTTCTAAACATATTGCTTCTGTATAATATTGACATACATTGTAGCAATCTCAGTAAACTACTACTTGTAGTACAAATTTCTAAATGAATAAAAAATGAACAGTTACTCTATAGCAGCCATAAAGAAGAACCAAAAGATAAAGAGTATCTAACAAAATTGGACAGAACCCTCTCTTCATCTCTACGCTTCGTATGGTGCAAGAGACTGCAATTCTTGATATTTTCTCCGCGATGTAGAAACAAGGGAAGTGCTATGTATGAGTATTTGGTATATGCTATGTACAAGTTTTGTTGATACTCTTAATAGAAGTAGTTGTTGTCGTTGTCATTCACTGCGTCTTTACAGAGCATGGATCGAACATCTGCAATAGATCTAGGCGGTTCCAAGTCTTTCTCTTGAAGTGCATTGCCTAGATACTTTTGCATTCCTGATGTAAATATGTCATCTAAAATCTGCAAGTCGAAAACCAATACATCAAGAAAAAATGAACAAGGTGAACAAAGAAACAAAGTATGAACCTTCCGTTCCTATTTCAAGACGAAAAAGGAAATGTCTGATACATCGTTGTAAAATTTTGTTGAGGTATCAAGAAAATGATGAAGGTGAAAGAGTCAGGCTGGCACCACCGGGTTAGAATAGCACAAGAGTCCAAACATGTTAAAATACATCAATTATGTCCATTATGTACCGGTTAGAAAACTGTATCGATTTAGAGAGATTTTTAAGAATCATCTAATTAGCTCCTCTAGATCAATCATTCGCAAATCATACTTCATCATATGAAAGTTTTCGAACCTATAAAGAACCAGAAGATCACAATCCCCTTATTTTCATATCACATGAAGATTCTAGATTACATGAAATTTAATTTCCGGGTGGAAAAGTAGTAGTACTGAACAGGGTGCATCAGTAATGTTGGGATTATTTCTTATCCGCTGTCTGGTTTGGCGTGTCAGTTCTTTCTTTAACCATGGTTATCCATGTATTGCTAATACCATGGTTTGAATTTCTAATTATGTGATGATTCTAGAATACAAAATAGACTTAACGCGCAGAAAAGTAGCATCAACTCACCGATACTGCGACTCGTGATGCTTTGTACCAAGATCTATTGTCTTTCCTCTCTTCCAAAAACTTTAGCACATCCTGAAATTAAACAACCGTGACTCATTTGACGAGTGCACAACATTAGGAAATATTTATTGGATAACAAATAAGCTATTCACTAACCTGCCCCATACGATCCCAGAAGCCTCGACAAATAATTATGAAAACTTGCGTCTCAAATACCATATGAAGGTGCTCTATTGCATTATCCAGCAGATCCTTCAGCGGCTGAATCCTAACTCGTAAATCAGAATCCTGTGTACCTTCCTTAGCATCTTGGATTATCTTCTTCAGTTTAGTGGGACTATGCAATCTTGTCTGTATACAGAAACAATTATCACAACTCTTGCAAACATCGATAAATTTAGACAAGAAGTCAAATTTATACTGAGAGCACAAAACTGTAATGCATTCTGAAACAATACCTACATTTTCTACCAGTTTATCCATGATTGCTTGCATATAACCTCTGAATTTAGTTCTCAACATAACTGTAATTTCACTGATACGCTCTCCTGGAGTGACATGTCCTCCATCCGGCAGGCAAGAACCCCATGACTTGAATTGCAGTTCTATCTGAGGCCGTAGAACATCCAACATTCTCTTCATGGAATTCAAAAGAATTCCCAACTGAAAAATAACTCGAGTTATTTTTTGCAAGTCGAAAACAGAAAAAATGGACTCATACATTTACAAGGCTATTGCAAAAAGACCAAGGAGCTCACCTCTTTGCAGACTGCAAACGGAGTTACTGTGCCTTTGGTGATTTTCTGGACATACTTGAGACCTAATTTAATGGGCATTATATTCTCCTTTAATGGAGATAAAACATCCGCATACTGTCTGTCCAAAGTTTCAATAACCGCCTTTTCTACATCTGCTATAGCCTTTTGAAAAGACGTGGAATACATAAGTGTCGTTAGTGAGTAACAAGGCATTGGAGGTATGTAATCTTGCTTTCTGGAATTGAGATAACCATACTCTTTTCACATATTTCATTTAAGCCTATCACTAATCTTAGAACCATATATAATACTTCTCAAGTGTTCTAATGCTAAACACTCAACAGCAAAACGGGGAGGGAAAAGACAAGATGAAGAACCTTTTCCCCCCTCCAAAAAGCTGATATTGCTATTAACGTAAAATAAAAACATGTTTAGTGCTCAAAGCACTTGAAGATGAAGAATTTGAAGAGCAATGTTTGTACATACAGTTTCCAATGAGAAAAGATATTCAGGCCAGCGTCTTATGACAGCATCATATTCAGCTAATGTCTCCTTCAGTCGGTCATAGATATCATCAACAAAAGGAGTTGTTGAGTGCTGGGTATCTACACAGGGTGGCTTTATCTGCAAATAATACCAAGTCAAGTACAGAATACTAAGAAAGAAGTTCAGAACAAACACGTCTGAAGATATTGTTGACTAGACACAGCAATGTGAGGATTGACATACCTTGTCAGGTTTACACAATTCGAGCAAAGCAAGACGCTTCTCCTTGATCCAGAGGGTAATGTATGGATGGAACAACTCCTTTGCATCAACTCCACCTTTGACAGGACTGTGAAAGGATATTCACCTCTGTCAAAATCATACACACAGGACATGCAGTATAAGCTGAAGTTCTGAACTAATGAACATGCATTACCTGATGTTCCAGTAACTAAAATCCTTCTGAAGGTCAGCTGTTGCGACAATGAGTTCTGCTACAGGAGATGAGGGACCAGTGGGAGGACATGCAACAAGGAATACACGCAATCTGCTACATAGCTCTGCGGAGTATATGGCTGATGAAAGATTTGGAAGGTCTAGGAAACTACATAAGATTAATCCAGAAATAGCTGTGAGTAATGGCATTCCATATAGTAATTGTCTAATAACAGATCGACATGCTATCAGAATGTCTTTCCCTGCCTTTCCTAAATGTCTTCCTTTTTATCATATTACATCCAAGAGAGATGATTGCTCGTGTCCAGAATAGATCAACAGCCGGAGTTTTTTTAATTCCGGAGAAAGACTTGAACAAGAACAACAAAATACACAGACAGATATATGCAAACAAATGGTTCACACCTTTTATTACTTCATCACTGACCACAAAGCACAAAGTGCCTAAGTTCCTAAACAAGCTGCCAAGTTCCACAAATATATGCAAACAAATGGTTCACACCTTTTATTACCAATTGCCATGCTTTGAATAAAAGGCATTGAGCATACAACTTAGAGTAGACCAGTATGAATAGACTGTGATTTAGAGGTTTTAACTAGAGTGACATGGGCAGTGATGATTCATATAGTCGAATCCAACTAGCTTAATGGCTGAGGCTTGATAGTTGTTTTTATTGTATGAGTAGAATTATCCAAAGTAGCAAGAAAAACAAGATAATAGATTGAGCTGTCAAAATCTGCAAACTAGAAAAAAGATCAGCTAACTTCAAAAGACCAATATGACCATCTAACCTTCCAGCTTTATAGCTGAATGACACAAGAAGTCACACTCCAGTGAGGGGGGGGGAAAGGTAGGGTACCTCGGAAGTATATTTTGATTATTGATCTGTATGTCTGTACGAACTTCATATCTGATATTCGAACAAAGTGATACCATCTTCTGGTAAGCTGTGGAGCGAGCCATAGGATCCATCAATATGTTGTCATTGTTGTTGGAGACAAATTCATCTGTTTCCGCCAAGTGTCTTCTGGATCTTTTCTTCGCAGCAATCTACCCAAAAATAATGTGCAGAAGTGAGAAAGCTTCCAGAAGAAAAGGACTGTTTCACATCTTCCATTCCTTGAAAGAAAGAAGAAAGTACGAAGAAAGTTTCTCTAACCTGAAAATATCTGCATAGTTTCAACTGGGCCTCTGGAGAAAGAATATCATTAAGAAGACTATACAGCTTCAAAGCAGGAGACAGTGCAGGAGCAGCAACTCCAGTAGCGGGTTTGAACACATCTTCCATCCCTGATGGTAATGATTCGTCTAAAGACTTGTAGTTCTCAAAAACTAGAGCAACAATCAGCTCGATCTTTTCAGAAACTTCTCCTAAAATACGATTCTGGTTCATGATAAAAAAAGACAAAGTATTGCAGTGAATACAAGCAGGTTCTGTAATCCCAGAGACGCTGAGAAGTAATAAAATAACACTTGATTCTGAACCACAAACTTGCATGTGCATAACATGTTAAAAATACTTCGTAAAAAAATGCATGTTAAAAAAATGAAAGAAATATGAATTTGGAAAAGAAAACTTAAGTATAGGACAAAAAGTGGAATTGATTAAAATTGTTTTTAAGAAAAAACAAAAAATAAACTGTTACCATCCTCAAAAAGAAAAAGAAAAAACAAACAAAACCACTTATTCGATGTAGTTCCATTTTCAACACTTCACTTTTTCTTGTCCGTGAGGTGGGTAGAGAGGTATGGGCATAAGGGGTGGGGAGGTGGAAGCATGCGAGACAAGAAACCATAAGATAGAACCACAGAAACTTATGTTTGTAGCAGCCAAACCAATAAATAACAACTGCAAATACAAAGTATAGTCCTCTTATCTGACCACAAACATGATGGTTTTTATTTTCTCAGGATATGCTGTTATTGCTTTGAATAAGTATATAAAAAAATCAATTAAGTAAATCCAAAAGAGAAGTGGCAGAAAGTTCAAACCAAATCCTCTTACCTCTTGATGACTAAGGTTATTCTTAGGTTTAGAGACCACGGGTAGCAGCAAATCATATACCAAATTCAGACAATCTGCTGTGGGCGTCGCAACATCCATGACATAAGTAAGATATCTAACACACAATTTGAAATTTTTTAGCAAAATTCCTCATTTGTTTCATTTATCAAATCTCTGAGTGATGCTGAATATTAATGAAAGATTTTCCAAAATAATCCACCCTCCTACCTTAGTCTTGTATATGCATCCGAGACTCCATAGTATGATGCAAATTCAGTTACTAACCACTTCCAAGCACCATGGAGCAACAAATTTCTCTGCTGAAACTGTTGAACTTTCATTGCTGCTTCCAAAACAGAATCATATGCAACGGTTTCTGCGACAAGACCACACTGGCACAATAACAGGTAACAAATCAACTTCAGAAACCTAACTTCTGGTCATCCATCAAACCACATAATAGTGAATATAAAGAAAAATTATTGAATAAATAAATATATAAAGTTTTGCTTATGGCAGAATATATCAACAGATATTGCAATGTCATTGTTATGAAATTAAGTACCATAGCAAAAACCTGGAAAATTGTTTATCTAACGACAACATTCTTCAGGGGATGATATGATAGATCAAAATGTTCAATTATTTTCCACTACTTACAGAGAGAACATAAAAGCAAAAGTTCTATTCAAACAAACTCCAAACAACAAGAATTTGACATTCACCAAATTACATTTTATGATGACCACACAAACGGTTATATATGCATATGGTAATATAAAAGTTTTTTTTTTACAAGGTAGTATAAAAGTATTCAAATAAAGCAACTTATGGATGGCATACAGCATGAATCTAGAAATCCTTCAGAGAAAGCTATGATACTTGAGGTTTCGCAAGTTAAATTTTGTGTTTGTTAATTCAGAAAAGTAGGTGGAGAAGTACCAATGTTTAGCTTCTGGAAATCTACTTACAGCCAAATAGCATGGAAGAAAATAAGGTTATTGCAGGATTTTTATACCTTAGAGTTGCTATTTTCATCAGGACTAGTTGAGTAATTGATGTATAATTGTACTCTTCCGACAAGTTCATGCTCTGGCTCATGATATATGGACCACCAACGGAGTTTGTCTCCCTGCATTTTTGCAATAAAAACTAAGTGTTCCACCGTATAAGTTAAACCTCAATAACAGAAATAATTACATATGAGAGCCAGAAAGTATACCGGATCATCAGCAATATCAGCAACCTGAGCTACTGCACGGCCGCAGTAGTTTCCCTTCGAGTCACGTACATCAACAATTAAGTCATCCCCCAACCCCTCCGGTAAGCTGAGTTGTATTATTGGTAATGTAAACCATCAATGTCAAGAATATGAAAAAAATGCAATATCTAAAATTTGAGCAAACAAGTCCAACGTACAATAGATGGGTTTCAGCGGATCCAGCTAGCATTTTCACTGTATCCTCTTCAGGTAAACTTTTCAATCTCAACGAACAAAAGTATGTCTCTGCATCAAGATGAAAATCAAACTTAAGAGGCATTGTCTAGAAGGAGTAAAGCAACGTCCAGCTTTCTGGCAACACACTTATCACTTCTTTTTTAGAAACTTAGGCACAAAGTTTCAAATATCAAAACATTTTGAAGTCCTACAAAGCAAGAAATGAACTGAACTAAAGTACATTATTCCTCAAATCTCCTATTCTAAATCCTATGCAGAATAGGTCATCAAGTATTCACTAGATCCATAGTAATTGGAACAATAAGAAATGCTTTCCACCTTAACATTCACCGAGGACAACTGAATAGAAGAAGGGAACCAAAGGTACTAACGATTATTACTCCAAGAACTCAGCTAAGAATTGCATACCTGGAACTACTTCATATGATGCTGAACTGCTTCGTAAAGTAGTTACACCAAGTTTCAAAATACCAGAAACGTCTTTCACATAACGAGTACCGGCATGAAGGAATGCCAAGCTTTGATGTGATAAAGAACCATTTGGAGGAATCCTTGGAGCCACACGTACTTTTCGTATGGCTCCCCATTCAGAACTGATGGTCGATTTTACATTGGACAACTGAGCACGTATAGCCTCCAGTTTTACTTTTGGTGGTTTCAGAGTGGAAAAGCTGCAGCCTGTGGGTGGGTCCAATGCCATTTTCACTTTTCGCACTACAAGAAAGTCATATAGTTCAGTTTGACAACCGATTTGTACATGAGAGAAGTCATCAAAACTATAAATGAAACCACTAAAGCACCTTGTACTTTCAGCTTGCCAAAAGTTTTCTTTGGCTTCATCGAGGCTCCCTCACTGACGAGTTCCAAGGACCTTTTCCTCAACAGTTCTTCCTCCGATTGTAACAACACTTGCCTTGCGCTGAAATAATGGTAATATAAGCTCCCATATTACAGATAAATAAATGTGCAGGATGAATTTTTTGATGAATTGACATGCTATTACAATATGCGCAAACATTACAAAGTAAAATGTGGTCCTATGGAAGTGACGGAAATCAAACAGAGTACACCATATAGACTCAGTATGCAGCACCAGAGACCAAGTCATCATTAAAATAAAAGTCCAATTCAAAATTTCTATCACTAGTAGACAACTTATTGGTATCCAGATAAGTCTCAGCTTCTGAACTTCCTAGAGCGATCCGTCTCTGAAAACCATTTTTTGTAATCCAACAGACAAATTCTGCAATTTCTGGCAGCATATAATGTATTCTGTAAAAGACAGGACTATTTGGGACTCCAAACAAGATATAGCTTCTTCCATATTTTTTCACTGAGTAGAACATACTTTACATGGAAACAGAAATAGAGTGGAAGTATTGGAACAAAACGCACCCAAAAGCATCTCGTAACGAGGCACATTCATTTTCCAAGAAAGCTGGAGCCTCGTGGCAACCCTTCGCCCATGAGTGAAGACATAGTCGAATACATGCCTCATAAGCAACGAAACCTTGCCAACTACCTCGTCCACTGTATCCAACTCAAATTACACAAGAAGATGATGAATAAATTGAATAATTTTAAAAGAAATTTTAGAACAATTTAACCACTCTGAGTGAAATACCTAGCATGATATGTTGGAAAGAGGGCAGATGAAGAATTAGAAGGTACACCACCAGCCCTGAGAATGATAACAAGGTTGTCACTTTTTTGTCTTCAAATTCTTCGAGGATTATTCAGAAAAAGAAAATATGTCATGATGTATACCTTCCAGATGGATCAGATTGTCCATCTTTTGTAGAACCTGTGGTTGCAGTTTTATATGTTTTAGCTTCATCCATTGCTACAGAACAACCTGATATTTCTGGGAAGGGGATATCATCTGCCACAATAGTTTTACGCTGCACAGCAACTTGATCGCATTCCTGTAATGAACCACCTAACCGGGGTGCACTGGGAATATCACTTTTGAACAACTTCAGTCTCTGCTTCAGCACATAACAGAATCAGTAGACAGAATAAGAGTAACATATTGTCATATTCGCATATGAAAGATTAATACAAGAAGAACAGAGTGCTTAATCCTCCTTATAACAGTTACGCAGACACAGGAGGCACAGATGATCAGAGCTTATACCACAAAAAACAAACATAAGAATCTCAATCCCTTAACTATCAACACAAACTACTTAGATTCAAGAAGAATCGCCAGAAGTTATTGTTCATTAAAGTGACACCTCTTAGATGCAAACATAGCTGCTGCATCTACACCCACCAGTTTTTTTCATCTAGACCCTCTGGTTTCAAACAATTACTGATATTCCTGATTCACTACAAGTACCTCATTCAGTATGGACCACGGTTTTTAAGGCTTGAACTTCTTGCAAATGATTTTAAAAGCTTAAACTTCCATCCACCTTCTTGGGCAACTTATGTCAAATAGAAACCCAAGATACTTGATCTCCTAAGCAGTGGCAATAAGCAGCCTGCTCATCGAGAGAAATAAGTTCAGGAAAAAAAGGGATTCCTCTAAACACTCGCATAACAATCTTGCCAAATGGTATGTCTACTTTCCTGGTTACTTTAGAGTCTCGTTAATAGACATTCAATGGGTACTCTTATAAACTATAACTGTTGTATTCCATGAGAAGCAGAAGCATAAACAGACCAAACATAAACTTTGCCCCAAAATAGGAACTTCATAAAAATCAAGCCTTAGTCATCAGTTTGAGCATTAAAGTAATAGCCTCGCAGATTTCACATTACTTCAGTTTTTTATATCACTCAACAAGTATAAAACTATCCCAAGATTTCACTCACTAGTCCTACATTGTTTACCCAACAGGCAAAAGTAGAACAGCAAACCTGTCTAGAAGACTTCACATTCGACTCCCAGGATGAGGCACTCTTGTTACCGATCGAAAATGGCAACGAAGTTGTAGTTTTAGAACTTGCAACAGAATTTGATGAACTTTTAACTACATTACCAGGATACACACTCTCAGAATGGTTCCACATTTTCTGCTGAAGTTCATCATTGGTGGCATTACCACTATATTCATTGAAAGAATCCTTTCTCTTTGAAGTACCAACATTCGGAAACTTATCATCTTGGGGTGAAGTTTCAACGGAGTGATGTCCATCATAAACCTCATCATCCGAATCAAAACCAATATCCATATCCGACCCCCACCCATTATCATAACCACCACTACCACTCACAGGTATAGTTCTTGAACCAGGGATAACACCAGATGGCAAATGTCCAGCTTGAAAGTTAGAACCACATATTACTCCAAAGCCCAATCCATTGTTTTTTCGGCCAAGAACAGGATCAGATTGCATTCTCTGAGTATACATTGTAAGTAATCTCTTCTTCACACTATCTCCTACCTAATTCAAATCAAGGGGTTGTCCAACTTATCACAAATACTCAAACACAACAAGCACAAAACAAATAAAAAGACAATCTTTTTCCTATTGTCACAAACAAAAGCCAACAACAACAACAAACCCGGTGAAATCTCCTAAGTAGGGTCTGAAGAGGATCGCATCTACGCAAACCTTACCCTACCTCATCAAGGTAGAGAGGTTGTTTCCGAAAGATCCTCGACTCAAGCACAACAAATCAAACAAGTAATAATGACAGTGAAGAAAACACAGCACTAACACAATCTTAACATATGACATTAATCATCCAGAGCAAGTCAAAGGGTTTCTGTCAATCAACAATGTGATTAGGGCTTTTACACTAACATATCTTATAATACCATATAGAAACACATAAACAATGGGGAAATAAACTAAATGGGGTTTGCAGAAATAACCAATAGAAGTATCCAGAACTTACAAAGAGCAAGAAAGCCCAGTTCTTTAATGAGAAAGATGAGCAAATCACAGTTCTAAAGATTGCTTTTTTTTTCCCCTTAGCAACTCAATCAAGAAAAGCAAAACCCAATTCCCCAATTTGACAATCTTTGCTTAAGAAATCAAAGATTCAGTGTACACACAAAGTTCACTTGCCATAAATAACACAACAAGTGAAAATAGAGCAAAACAAAAAAAATATTAAAAAAAGGCAAAGAAAAGGACAGAAAAAATGACTATAATAAGGAAAAGATTGGAGGTTTTTTCTTTATATGCATGTTATGTATATTATACACAGTCACAGACAGATTGTAATGCACTTGTTGTTGTAGGGTAAAAGTGACAGCAAGTTTAGAAGATGAAGAAAAACAAAAACCTTTCTCACTCTAGAGCATAAAGCATTTAATTGTGTCCCTTCTCTTCTTTCTTTTTTCCGACTCACGTTAAAGTCCGACTAAGTCAAATTCACTCGCGTAAGACCAAAATGCTCCCTCGGTCAAAATATATTAAATTCACACGCGACTCAAAATTGAAACTTCTTGACTAAGTTTAAAAATAGTCTCATCAGTTATACCACGTGCTTCGATAAATAATGTAATTCTCAAAACAATCTAGTGATCAATAATTTAGAGGAAATTTAGTTAAATCATTCATTTGAATTCTCCTAAATTTCTGTTAAGTTTATCTTTTGTCCACTTTTTACTCTTTTCTTTTCTGTTAAAACTTGAAATTTAGTTAAATCACATGCATTAGTAATTTAGTATTTCTATTAATTATAACTATATAAAAAAAAAAAGATTGACGGAGACGTGAGGAAAGTAACGTGAGTATGACGTGGCAATGGCTTATAATAACGGCTGGTCGTTTAGTGGCGCGTTTTTTGCCGCGGGAGGAGCGGTTTTGGTTACACATAAGAAATTTACCTAATTAAGCTTTGGGTGTGTTTGGGATGAAAGGAAAATGTAATTATTTTTTTTTGGCTTATTTCGAGTGTTCGATAAGTAAGTAAAAAGATGTTATTTTAAAAATATTTATATGTAATAGTATAGTGAAATTATATGGGAGTGAGGAGTGAGGATTTGAGAGTGGCCTCGTGGCGGAGTTAGGATGGTCAAGCAGTGAGCGTTGATCAAGTAAAAAAAAAACATATAGACTAATTGAGTGGACACGAAATTTGGGAAAGGAATGAGAATTACTTAACTTAATTTAAAATAAGTCATAATTAATATCGGAGTTAGAATTTTCACTTTCACGTTCAAAATAGGAAAAGTACGAAAAACAAATAGGTGAGAGAATGTATGAATGGGACAGAGCATTATTGTATTCGGTGCTTTATCTTATTGACTAAGAAAAAGATTTTAAAAAAAAGGGAATAAATATTTAATTAATTTATTAAATATTCTGTGATTTGGAAAGATCTAAAATTTTAGATTCCTTTTGAGTATTAAAGTTTTCTTTTTAGACTAATATTTTCACTACTACTTTACTTGCGTCTTCTCTATCCATTTGAAGAATGTGACATGCTATGTATGTGTCACATGTCAGGACTCTCGAAAAGCAAAATATGATAAAAATTATTTTAAAATCGACTTATAATAAATGTCTTGAAAAAATCAAAGAGTTTCAAAGTATTGGTCAAATGAACATTAAGTGCAAATAGTAGAGCTTATAAATGTTTTACCTTAGTATTAATGAAGTAATTTATATAGGCATCTCTAGTTGGAAATTTAATGAATCAGTTGAGAAATCATTAAATTCTGAGGGAAAGTTTCATTGTTTGAGTCGTAGAATCAGTCACTGCTATTTGAGTCGTAGAATCAGTCACTGCTATTCGTGATAGGTTACTCACATTACATCTACGAAACATTGATAAAGATATTTTCATGTGATTTATAGATCGTGAGTTCGAAAAAACAAATGTGCATATACACAAATTTATATTATTCACATTGGCATGAATAGATCTCTTCTACTATAAGATACAGCTCCTTTTTGCACAAAACTAAAAAGGAACACAAGTTCTCTCCAAGTAAAAATTAATCATCTCGAGAACCCAACGTCTTCTGCTTAAGAACTTCAATTTTAGCAGCAAACTCATCTCTATTCTTCTGCAGATACAATGTGTCATTTCAAAGAGTTAGAACGATAAATGAACGTAAAGCTTCTCGAGATAACTCATAAAAGATGGATACACAAGTCGATAATGAGCTGCATTGACATGTTGATGAGTCCACTGAAATTAGAAGTGCAGCTTGAGCAATAGTAAGTAGTGCAGGCATTACCTTGAATAGTAGATAACGGGCGGTGAACCAGAGGGCGTAGCCAAGACCCACCAATTCCATTATTTTAGGAAACTGAAAAATTATATAATACAGAACGACTGTCAGCAACGGGAAAACATATTTCAAAGAAATAACAAAAAGGTCGATTGTGATAGAGAGGAAAGTACGAACCAAAGGAACAGAATCGATGGCTCCAACAATTGAAGTTGTCAACCAAAGAGCAGTGAGAGCAACACCACCAAATAGGATAATTGAAGAGGAATCTTTAGGATCATACTGGTAAGTAGGAAATCTTTGTGTCAACAATTGGAAGGAAATCTCAGATGTAGACAAGGCCACAATTTATAATCAACAGTATGAAAAAGTGAAACGGTAGTAGTGATAGTTAGCTTCTTCAAATTTTCCATAGCTTGTGGATATCTTTTGTTTAAGCTACGAGAAAATCTCATATACATGAAGCATTTGGATGTCAATAAGTTAAGCTATACAACGAAAGTTAAATTCACCAGATCCTTTGTTAGTGTCCCTCCCAAGTCCCAAAAAGCAAGAAGCACTAAGAAGGCCATACACAAACAAATTTGAGAAAACAAGAAAATATGTCACCTATCCCCAAGAACTAGAACCTACAAATGCACCAAATACATTGCATGATGAAAAAAAGAGCACATTGCATAATTCAACGAACCACAACCATATCATATATCACAGAGGAAGGGAGGATTATGAGAAAAGAATGACAGACAGTATGATACTTAAAGAATAGCAAGGAAGGTGAGGTTGCTCAGGTAACCGCTCAGAATCGACATGACTGCCGATGCATCTTCAAGCCTTGCAACTTTCAAAAACTGAATTTTCATCACAGCAACCAAATTTAATACTAAATATTACATCTAATAAGGAATTATTCAGTGGGAAAATAGGGGGAAAATAAAAATAAATTTTGCATGATGACCCTTCGCAGGAAAATGGTCACAAGTGTTAACGGGTAAACTAGTGAAGCAAGAAATACCTCAACCAGAATTTCAACAGCAAAATCATTTGGATCCATCAGAAACCATCTGTATTTTGTTGAAACATATCTTGCAATTGGACATGTTTCTCAAGCTTTGCAAAATGAAGAATAGAAGAAGAAATTGCTTAAGATATGACTGCTCAGGTAACCGCTCAGGATCAACATTACTGTTGACGGTTTCACCAAGTATAGAAACTTTCGACATATTCCAAGTTTCATCACAGCAGTCCACTTGTGGTAATACAAAAGCAACACTAACCAAGAAGAGAGCCAAATTATGTGTTTTTATTGAATAGGTTAGAAAGAAGGGGGGTAAGAATTATTGAGCTTAAGGAACTTAGGTGGTTTGATGTTAGATTATAGAGAAGAAAGTCAATGACTCAATTCAAAATTAGTAGGGGTCCTTTATATAAATACTCTATATCTTTCAATATTCAAAAAAATCATCAAAGACGGACTTATTTATTGAAACATGGGTTGTAATTGAACATGTATTTCAGAAGCATTTCAAATGAAGACTAAAAAAAGGAAGTGATAAAATATGACTGCTCAGGTAACCGCTCAGGGTCAACATTACTGTTGACGGTTTCATCAAGGTGTCAAACTTTCAACAAGTTCTGAGTATCATCACAGCACACGACTTTTTTAACATCTTAAAAAAACCAATAAACAAAAGAGAAAAATTAAGTGTGCTCTTCTAATACATCTAGGAGATTAAGGGATAAGAATTCACAAAATGCTGATCGTGCTGAATGAACTTAGATGGCTTCAAAATCAAGCAGGTGAGAATTGAGATAAAATCAATCAATGCCTCATTCCAGATGGTTGTGTCAATTATTTGTATCTTAGGTCTCCTTTCAGACTATTCAATATTTAAAACATCACCAAATTTAGACTACTATTAGTTGAAAGGTGCAGTGCAGTTAAACATCTATTTCACAAGTATTTCAAAATATGACAACTAGAAGAAGCATGAAGATATGGCTGCTCAGGTAACCGCTCAGGGTCAACATTACTGTTGACAGTTTCATCAAGGTGTCAAACTTTCAACAAGTTCTGGGTATCATCACAGCAGACGACTTTTTCTACATCTTAAAAACACCAATAATGGGATTTCACTGGGTATGATGTTGTAAAAACACCAATAAACAAAAGAGAAAAATTATGTGTGTTTTTCTAGTATATGTAAGAGATGTCAATTATTTGTATCTTATGTCTCCTTTCAGACTATTCAATATTTAAAACATCACCAAATTTAGACTACTATTAGTTGAAAGGTGCAGTGCAGTTA
>JAJOOS010004050.1:0-32893 GCA_029582725.1 Solanum chiquidenum | reverse complement strand
TGTAGATAGCATCCCATACTACTACCTACACGTTGTAGAACCTATCCAATACTAGAGTGCACATCCCACATGATGGAAATAGGCCTTAACCGACATAGACCACACTAGCAAGGTATGGAATTCGGAGTCTATCCTACTCCGTGGAGGTTATTCTACTTGCCAAGGGTAGAACTAAAAGCAACCCATGTTGGCACATGGTTTAAGTGATGTCCAAGGATCTTCATTGTGCCTATTGTCATGCTCAACTAGGCCACCATCCTAACCACATTCACTCGGTGCTTAGCCTTAGCTTCCATAGAGTATTCAATCACTTATGTACTGGAGTGGGTTCCTTTTCTAGTTCAACCAACTCATAGTACCTCTTCCCAAGAAAGGTCCCATTTCTTAGTCAT
Organism: Solanum chiquidenum; assembly: GCA_029582725.1. Taxonomy (NCBI): domain Eukaryota; kingdom Viridiplantae; phylum Streptophyta; class Magnoliopsida; order Solanales; family Solanaceae; genus Solanum; species Solanum chiquidenum. The sequence goes on along the minus strand of JAJOOS010004050.1, from coordinate 32,501 downwards.
AGCCAATCTAGGTTCAAAAGGATAGCTCATTTGAATTTCTTAGATAAGGATTCACATGCCGTTCCGGCTCCATCCATCTCTAAGTCTATCATTTCACTCAAGAAGAGAACATCACCCTTAGGCCCATCCTTCAAGGTTGTACATTTTCTTAGGAAATCTAGATTCATGAAAAGGCACTATGCTTAAGTCTACCAATTCAAGTCTTGGCCTAAAATTCCTCTTTTAGCATTTATAGGAAGAGCCCCATTACTAAGTCATAGCCCAACCAAACATTCATATATATAATCAAGCTTCCATAACATAAGACAAGTTACTCAAGTCTAGCATATGAGCTACAACATCATCTTATGAAGACTCATCATAGTCCATCATCACCGCCTATCACCATTTCAAGAGAAACATGCTTTCACATTAGCATAATAACACTTTATACAATATCACATTAATACCATTTGAACATCTTCACATCATAGCTTCACACAAACTTTACATATAGCTTCATGTAGGACTTTACATATAGCCTCATATATGTATAATAACACATCAATATAATGACCCTCATATAATGCACTTCATGGATACATTTCACAATAATACCACACAAGAATAAGATATAACACTTTCACCAAAGGTGGATTCAATATACCAACAACAATCAACTCAAATAGAGAGAGTTCAAGCTTTCTTACCATAACCCAAAGCCATAGACAAAATCACCAAAATCCAAGCAGTCACCAATACTTCACCCATAAGACTTACCACTCTTAATTCATCCATTATCAACAATTAATCATAAATAAACATTAAACAACACAAGAGATATCAATACAATTCACTTTACACATAGTTCCATCAACTTTGAAATTATAGGAATAGACCCACTTCATAGCAAATTTTAGTGTTTTGTAGGAGACAAGGGTTCATGGAGTATTTCATTCAAAAACCACAGACCTACATCAATTAATCCATACCCAAACATTTAAAATCATTTTCATGCAAGAACCCTTGATAGAATTAAAAAACAAGCTTTTAATCACTTTTTGGAAATATAGCAATATCCTTTGAAATTGACTCTGGATGAAGATGAGTCCTAGATGAAGAGCCACCATACCTCAATCGATGAAATCCCAATGAAATTTGGTGGAAGGAACCATCAATTTGAAACCCTAACTCTCCGCCTTCTTCTTCCTTGAACTTGAGAGAACTTTAGAGAGAATGATTTTGGAAATTCTAATTTGAAGAATGAAGTTAAAACCTTTATTTAAATGATTTAGTACCCTTAAAATACTAAAAACAACTTAAAATAAACACCCATACATATAATTAGCCAAGGGGTGAATTTACCAACCCACCCTTGTCTTGGCCGGTTTGGACAGCTTTTACAGTGCCCATTGACAACCCACCATTGACGGACCGTCAATGCATTGATGGACCGTCCTTGTGGCCGTTCTTTGGGACTGCAGCTGCTCAAAGGGGGACTTAGCTCCCCAGGCTAAGTGTGGTGCTACGCCCCCTATTGACGGACCGTCACTCGATTGACGGGGCATCAATCCCTAGCGTCAACCACACTACCTTAGGCAGTCTTCTTGCCAAGGCTTGGGTCCTCTCCAAGGAGCCTTTGGTTGGTCCTTGGGAGTCGTACCCGGACGTCATGACCCTACACCAACCCACATAGGTACTAGGGTCACTCCCACTAACCTAAACTTCAAACAACACAACAAACAGCATTCCAAAACTATGACATCACATCAAGAACACATATGCACCAACACTAGGGTAGTCTCCGAACGTCATGGACATTTCTTGACGTTTGACTTCCAAATACACTAAACTAACATTACACACTGACTTTAACCACTAAAATCCACATAACCAATCAACAACAGACATGAGAGGCTCTAGCTTACCTAGTTTATTTTTAGGGTCGTTACACTTTTTCATCAAATTATTTCAGCCTAAAATTGACCAATTCTTTTGATTCACCTAACTCACCTTCCCTTAAAAACATTATCTTGGCCCCGGTCCCTCCTTGGACATGTGCACCTCGACTTAGGCCAAAATCCTAAGTTGAGGGTGGCTAAGCCCAAAAGTTACCTTGATCTTGGACCTGGTCCGACATCAGACTTCGTGCACCTCAACTAATTCAAAATGCATAGGTTGAGAGTGGCTATGAAAAAGGAAACCAAATGAAAAAAGGGTATGAAAAGAGTTTCGTGTTGAAAAGAGGAAAAAAATATGAAAGAGGATGTGACTTTGTGCAAAAGAAGCTAAATAAAAGTGTGACAAGGAAAAAAAGAAAAGAAAGTAAAAGAAAAAGAAGAAAATGAGAAATCAGAGTCAAAAAGTCAAAATTCGCATTCTTGGTTGAAAGTAGTTAAGGGAAAGAAATTGAGATGAAAAGCTGCCAAAAATAGATCAAGGAAGAAGTAAATAGCCAATGTAATGTCAAGGAGGGCAGAAAGTCACTAATTATTACCTAAATGTACCACACTTGACCCCGAGCCTACGTTACAAGCTAACAAAAGTCCTATAGTGATCCTAGCAACTAGTTTGGAGAGTCTAAGCAGTGAAAATAAGGGCAAGCCTCTGGTATTGAGCACTAACCGTACTTGAAATTACTTCTGAACATGAGTACTGAATAAATCCTTGTACTCAAAATCATATTTATTGTGTGAAAAAGGGATTTTGTTTGAAGTAAGGGCACTTGTTACATTGTCGAAAAGTTTGTACCTTGGTGATAGCAAAACAGTGTATGTTGTGTGTTGATTGGTCGATCTTTGTCATATTTTGATCCGCATGAGTTAGATTGTTGAGTCTAAGAGAAAAGATTTGCACTCAAAAAGAGAGTCGGGATAGATAGTCATGTGATTGCTTGTGCTTGAATGCTTGTTTCTATACAAGTGTCGTTAAGAGTCTTAGTGTGTGGCTTGAGAACAAACAACAAATTTTAGTTGAGGTTGTTGATATACCTTGAGTTTACGGTATTTTTAATACATTTCACTTAAGAGTTGTGTTTGTCTGGAGCCATTTTGTATTGGTATTAATGTGTTTTTATCGTGTTTGCAGGAAATAAGTTCGAACGTGGGAGTTAGGAGACAGCTAAAGAAATGTTGCAGAAAAAGACATCTACGGACGTAACTTACGGACTGTAGGTCCAGTCACGGTCAGTAGGTGAAGGGTATAGATCGATGGGCAAGGAGTGGAGGAAAATCAAGGAATTCTTGACTACGTGTGGAACCACGATTACAAGTGGCGGACCGTAGATCGACCTACGGGCCATCCTGCAGTTCTGTCAAATGAATTAGAGAACGTGGTTCCAATACCTGATTTCAAAAGTCTAAGTATAAAACTATGGAGGAGGATCTACAGACCATGAATAGAGTCACGGTCCGTCCTGCTGATCCATCGACTGTGGCTGAGAATTGGAGATTTGTGACCTAAGTCCCAAGCCACGGAAGGGACCTACGGACTGTAGGTCAGTCCACGGTCCGTAGGTCGCTCTCGTCAATTACAACTACGTCCAGAAACATAATTTCCTTATTTTATTTCCTTTTTAGTTGGGACTTGTTTTTCTATATATAGGGCATGTAAACCTCGTTTTTGGGGGTTAGACCTTATTACTTTTATTCTAGTTTTTGGCTTGGGAGATTAACATGCAACTTTAGCAATTCTTGATTTCCTAAGTTCGTTTTGAAGAATTTGTCCTTGAATTTCAAGTTGAGATTCTGGCTTTATTCTTCTCATTACATAAGTTCATGACTTCTTCATCTAAAAATATGAATTGTGTTATTGCTACTATGGGTAATTAAATTCACAACCAGGGTTGTGGGAACCATGAGTGATTAACAACATATGAATAGAAATTAAGTAATTCTTGAAGAGTGTTATTGCATGCATTGGTAATTCTTTCGTTTAGAAGTCTTTTTAACGAGTGCACGCGTTAGAACTCGCCTTGTTGCTACTTGCCGGACCAAGGAGCTAGTTAATAAGAAAAGAATTATCAACATAGATTTAGTGTGATACTATCTAATAGTGTAATGTCAATTGGTTCGAGGGTAAAAACTAAGTCATACATTGATATCATGTCTATTATGAGGTAAAGGTAAGGGTTAGTAAATTATACACATGTATTCGAACCAAGGTGCGGGGTGAAATTCTCTAGGTGCTGGACCAAGGACTTAGAGATACCTAACTTATAACTTTGCATGTAATACACTAGGAAAAGATTACGATTACTAGGATTACCGCGCTATGAGCTTATGGGGAATACGTACACCCTAGTTTCTCTCTCATCTTGATAACACCTAAATTTTGAATCTTGTTCACTGATTGTTCACATAATTTCCAGAATTTATTTCACAAATCCACCCCTTTAATTATTTATTTTGGAAGTACTTTCAATAAACAAATATAATTATGGGTTAAAGTTAAGTCTAAACCATATTCCTCATGGGATTGACCCCAACCTACAAGTTGGGTTCTTTACTTGATAACGATCGGTTATAGTTCCTTAGGGAGGTGTAATTTGAGCGTAGCAACAATCGAGGTCTTTTATAAAAAAAAAGTGGAAGTCTTTAACACTTTGTCTCAAACCATCTAAAACAACTTTGAATAACTTTTTGAGACACAACCCATACAATAGTCTAAAACATAAAAGAAAGACATAAAGGAAATGGTTGCTTTATCCTCGATGCTATGCGGACTCACCAATCTTCAACTTCTTGCTTCTACTAAGAACCTAGCCTCAAAGATGGAACTCAAGAACACTGGACCCTACATTTGATAAGCATGTAGGCAAGAGTATGCGTTAGTACAAAATGTACTAAATATGATGGCTAGCATAAATCATCAACATAAGCATATAAGAGGCATTTAGTCAACATAATACATATACCACAATTATAAAAGAGAATAAGATAAGTCATAAGCATAAGAGACATCATAATAAGAAATAGGCATAATCAATGTATTTATAACAACATATCATAAGAGAAATGCTTCATAAGTCACCTCAAGGCAAGTTGTGCAATGCATGGAAAGACCCCATAATCCTTCGCTTAGTTATCATAGAAAAGGAAACATTCACCTTTAGTCAAACATATCAAGGAAAGTAACAACCCAAGTTGAGCATACATCATACGCATAAGTCATAAACATATTCATTACATAGATCATCATATCATAGGAAAGACATTCCATAAGTACCATGAAAGCATACTTGTGCAATGCATGAATAAGATCCCATAATCCTATCCATACTAAGTATAGCTTCTTAAGTAATCATAGTTCATAATTCATATTCTTATCATAGTGGGAATAAGACTTAAACGACATAGACCATGTGAACTTAACATGGAATCCGGTGTTACCCATACTGAAAAGGGTTGTCCTACTTGTCTAAGGTAGAGTCATACTGTTAGCTTTATTTGGATCCAATAGCTAAGTAACCTACGAGGGCACGTAGTTTATGGTATAATGATATTTCTACAAGAAATCCTCCATTTCTATCTGGGGTGCTTCCATCTCAATAGGTACTTTCTAGAAACCCACCCTTTCTAGCGGGGGAGCTTCGATCTCATATTCAATATCCACTCGGTGCTAAGCATAATTTCCATGGGGTACATATTAAGTCTTGACTTAAGTTCATATTCCTGGAAGAATGTCTTGACACTCAATCCAACATAATTCGTAAGATATCTCATAGATTCAAGAGGTGAGAATGGCCTTTCAACCTTAGAATCGTCATATAGTGAGAAAACCTTTCACATCATATCATATACATACATAGGTGTGCAAATGAGAATATCCTTTCAACAACATAAAACAAGGTTATAATTATAATCGCTTAACTCTCAAAGTGTTTTCAAAGCATATACATAACCTTCATAATATACACATAATGTCATATATTCCCCTTTAAAGGATCAAAACTCATATCAGATCAACGCATCTAGAATTACTACATTAGACATGGATAGTAATGTACTTCAATTAATCAAAGCATTACATGCATGATCTCATATACTCATAATATAGTTCATATGGGTGAAGTATTTCCACAATAATACCATATGCAATTTAGCATACATAAAGCTTCACTCTTAATGCCCTAACATTCCTAGTTCATTCATATTAGTTTTTACCCGCAAAGCCCTAGAACTCACATTCATAATACAAGTCTTACTCTCAAGAAAAATCTCACATGGTTATCATATATGTCTAATTCCCAAGATAATCTAACCATATGCTTCATTCTTAACCAACTATAGTCATATATCATAATGTAAACTCAATCTCAACACTTCTAAATCATGATCAATCATATAAGCTCTAATCTAATCAATTCATGTCTACAAACTTTACTTTTTAGCAATTCGTACTTAGATACCCTAATCTTAAGTAATTCATCAATCTTAGAAGATCACATCTAAGCCCTGAATTTCCTCTTTCATGGCATAAAACCAAACAATATCAATTTCACCCTAAAATCTTAGATTAATCAAGAATACATGTATAATAATACTCAAAACATGTAATTACATCATAAACATTCATAAACAACCATCATCCACTCAATTGGATCAACATACAACAATACCCACAATATAGAAAGAAACCCTAACTAGAATTGGTGTTCATCTTCACAATTGGGGGAAACATGGGGGATCAATGGATGATAGGACTCCATGAATGAATAAGCCATCATACCTTGATTACAAATCCTAGAAATCTTGAAACAATGGAGTCTTTACCTAGTTTGACCCTCTTCTTTTTCTTCTTCTTCTTCTTCTTTCTAGAGAGAGTATTTTTGAGAGAGATTTGGGTTTCTTTTTGTTGAGTTGAGAGAATTATTTATGATGACTTATCTAAGGGTATAAAGTCATAATATAGGTGGACTAAACTAAGTTAAAATGACAGCACTTAACCCTTAATTAAATCCAGAAAGCCTCATTAAGTTTTCACTAACTAACCTACTGCTCGATCCACGAGACCCTGACCACGGGGTGTGGCTTGACCCACGACCCATAATGGTTGGACGTGAGTTGGGGTCTGTGGCATGAAAATTAGGGGCTTGACCTACGAAACTCGGCCTAGTGGCGTGGACCCATCCACGATGCGTGGGTCCTGCTTGTGACTACTGCCTTAGGAAGATTCCAATGTGGGCTTACCCACGATGCCCAACTAAGGGGCATGGGTCCATCCACGGGGCATGGGTCCATCCATGGGGCGTGGGTGGCCTCGTAGGTGGCACTATTTTTGGGCAGCCCTAGGGTCCTCATCAAGGACCCTTTGTTGGTCCTTGGGGGGATGGGTCGTACCATGATGTTCTGATCCTCAACCCTTCAATTTAAGTACGGGAAGACAAATTCACAACTCTAACCATCACGTCAAGTTCTAGGCGGTAATACACGATTGAAACGCTAGGCGGTAAAGAAATCCTAGTTCCGAGCACCAATCTACACCTAAAATACTAATGGAATATAAAAATATAAAAAATACTACCTTGGTGTGAGTTTGTGAAGATTAAAGGCGAGGGAAAGTGAAGGATTTCAAATTTTAAGACTCTTGGCCATTATAACCGGTCCAGTTTGTGGCCATTTGATGACATTAGTCGCACTCGTGGATCCTCTCGGCCACAAACCGAGTGGTCACTTGGCTTGCCGAGTTTTACAGACTCCAAGTCTTGTGTGGATTCAAACGGCGGGTCAAATCGGGCACGCCAACCATTTCGGCGATTCATCGAATGACCATTTTACTCGCCAATATGAATTTACCAAACACTTTCAGCATTTAAACCTACACCACTAACACACCATTACTTCTAAAAGCAAACAAAAGCATTTAAAACCTTGGGTTGCCTCCCAAGAAGTGCCTTAGTTAACGTCATGGCACAACACGAGTCCTTACTCACTCTCCATTAGTGGGGTTGGTCATACTGTTACTAGGTAACCCCAATAGTTCATTTGAATGAAGAGGAGGCACTGCATAACTCATGAGTGTCCTGATAAGCTGAATCGGTCTAGAATGGGATCCAATCATTTGATTCAACACTTCAATATTCTCCTTCATCTCTTCCAACATTCGATCTTGTTCAGTGATCTTTTGGAGAATGATTTGGAATGTGTCCTCGATAGGATTTTTCTCACTGTGTCTAGACTATTTCCACTCATGAGGGGGTATGTACCTCCCTTGGGTCTTGCACTGGTTTACCACCTTTGATATTATTGTGGCCAACTCGTTCAGCTGAGTTACCAGTGTAGTTAACTTGAAGTCCCTCTCGACTTCTTAACTCGTCTCAGCCGAGTTGCTACCATATCCCTCAGCTATGCTCAGGGTATCTTCCTACATCAGCAACTTCAAAGCCAAACAAAACTAAAAATAAAGTTGGTAAACTACGACTATCAAAAACAAAATTCGTCTTAACCAAAAAATTTCACGTAACACCACTCCCCGGCAGTGGCACCATTTTGATGTTTGCGTAATCAAGACACAACTTCTAATGCAAGTTTCTATGATCGTACAATAATAAATTAACCCAACCAAGGGTTGGGGTCGAGTCCCAAAGGAGCGTTTCCTTAAAATTAGTGGTTCAGCGCGAAAGTGCTAAAGCTAACCATAGCTGAAGACTTTATCGAATGAAGACATGACAACTTAAAGGATTTCACACGAGGGTCAATTATCAATGGGAGATTTGTAAACAAGTAAAGAGCAAAATTAACAAAAGTAAAGAGAAATATGAATATGAAGACGGGGTTCTTGGGATGTGATAGGAATATGGGCTAAAATGGACTATTGGGTACATGCTTTTGATAGTAAATTCGTTGAACATTTGTGACTAGGCTAGACTATCGTGGGGTAAATTCTCTCTCGAGCAACTTACCCCGAATCAACCTGATTTCTCTCGAACACCGAGTTGCTGCTTTAAGTACAGCCTCAGCTTTATCCCAATCACTCTCTCGAGCTGAGTGTGTGGGAGAAGGACTAGGGTTCACTCTCTCGAGCTAAACTTGGTGTCGACCCAATCCCGCCGACCATCAATTTTGTTGTCTTAGTTTTACGACCTTTCTCTCGAGCAAGCCGAAAACACAAAGGTGAAATCGTATTTGCCACTACAATTTCATTAAGTTCCACCACAACTACTAAAATAAATCACATTTACAAACAAATAACCATCAACAAGCAAGACCCAACAGATAATCTAACCCATATCACAAAATCACACCCTATGAATTGGGGTTTTAGCTAGACATGTAAAAGGGATAAAAAGCTATACCCATCTCAGTTTCCATCAATGGGTATGTAAAATTAAGTCTTAAAACAAGTCAAGAGTGAAGAATCCATAAGACCCAAGTCCAATATCATGGATTTGAAACCCTTTGAATCTTCAAGTTCTTCAAAACTCTCTCCCAACTTAGAGAAAATATTGTCTTCTCAAAATTGTATTCAAACTTAATACAACTAAAACTGACTGCTAAGACTAAACACTGAACTAGTATTTATAGTTTTCAGAAAATATGTTGCGAAAGAGTCATTCAGCGCAGTTAGTCGGGATCACTGATACACTTGGCGATCCGCCCTTTGGTCTACTTCATCGCCTTTCAGCTCTTGCCTTCAGCATCTTTGCGTCTTGGATCATTAGGCGGTACAATACTGCTTCACGAAACTTCTCGGTGGCACGCCGACTGCTCAATTTCACCACTGATTTGATCTTTTCCTTTAGGGGCTCAGCATACTGGAACAAAAGGTGAGGATAAGACCTTTTGGTGACTCACCAAATGGGTTCGGCGATTCTCAAATCTTCATTTCTTTGTTATTTCAGTTGCCTTTGTTCCTTTTTGCTAAGTAGTGTCCATGCTTTCCCTTAAACTCCAAATATCTAAAGCTGAAGTGTTTTCATCAGATATTGAGAAAAAATATGCATTCGAGGATACTAATTCTATCAAAACATTGCCCTAAATGAGTCTAATTTGTGGACTCATCAGGCAACAAAGGTGAGATTGAATATCTTAATAGTGTGCATAACAAAATCTAATTGGATGGAATTAGTGCAATCTGTCGACTATCAACTCACGAGAATGCTATATTCCATATTACTAGCATAACTCTCGATCTCCTTCAAATAAAGGAACTCTACAGAGAGTTGCCTCACGAAGACCCACATGAGCATATGTGGAATTTTATAGATGTTTGTGGTCCATTCTCATTCAAGAATGTATCACAAGAATCAGTCTGTCTCTTGTTATTCCCATTATCTGTGATGGGTGAAGCTAGAAAATGGCTGCTTTTGTTACTGAAGAATTCGATCACATCTTGGGATAAGCTGACCACGACATTCAATGCAAGGTTCTTTCCCCCATCAATGATGATGAAACTCAGAGACAACATTCAAGGTTTCAAGCGATTTCAGGGTGAACCGATCCACGAAACATGGCTGTGGTTTAAGAAGCTACTACTTCAATGCCCGACTTACGGACTTTCAAACAATATGCTGCTACAATACTTTTATCAAAGTCTTGACTCCATAAATAAAAGAGTAGTTAATCAATTGATTGTAGGTGGAATAATGCTGGAATCATTTCACGTGGCTTAATTTCTTCTTAACGACATGATGAAAATAAATCAAGCATGGTACACTCAAGAGGATTAAATTTCACCTTTTTTATTTAGGATGACTCAAGAACAGAATGATTAAGAAAGAGAAAGGGATGAGAACATCAATAAGATGTTATCCCAAATGGAGCTACTACAAACAAAAGTGTTAGAAAATGTGAGCAAACCCAAAGGAGAAATGGTAGTGTTTAGTGTTAAGGAGGGTTCCTCCTCGGGCTATTCAAAGCCGGGGGAGAATCAAGGTTGGAACTTTCATGGATTTGAGGAGGGTTTACACCCACGCTACTTGCAGTGGGGTAGGAATCAAGGTTGGAACTCTCAAAGAAGAAGAAGAACAGAGAAGATACTATCAAGGATGGGTTGAGCAAAGTGATCTTTGGAAAAGAGAGGATGATCATGAAGAGGATCACACACAACCGAGTAAGAGCCCAAAGTCAAAGGGGAGTGCAAGTAGTCTCTGAGTGGATGAGTTATTGTGTCGCATCCTTGATAAAGTTGAGGGCTCGGATGACTTGATAAAAGGGATGAAAGTTGATTTCTCATCATTAAACAGTAGAGTGAACTGTCATGCTGATGTAATCAAGCTACTTGAAGGTCAGTTGAGTCAACTTTCAGCACAATTGCAACCAAAAGTAATAGGGGACGCTGAACCTGTGCACATAACAACGTTGGTAGAGGATAGTGATAGGGATCTGGCTATGGTATTGATGAAGAAGCAATACCCATCCAACAAAGCTTCGCGAAAGAGTTACAAAAAGATGCAGGAAAAAGTACCTCAATCTCAAAGTTGATGCAACCTCTCCCCAAAATAATTCCTCTGTTTCCCCAACGTCTCAAGAAGAAAAATGAGGATGAGAAGTTCAATATGTTCTTATCAGTGTTCAAGACATTCTCGATTAATCTCCAACTAGTGGAAGCATTGTTGAAGATGTCAGGTTATTCCAAGTTTATGAAGGAGTTAGTCACAAAGAAAAGAAGATTGGACTTCTAAAAAATTGAAGTCTTTCATAGTTGTAGTGCAATTGTGACTAATGAGATGATTAAAAATAAGGAAGATCTCGGAGCCTTCACCATTCCTTGAACTATCGGTATGCTACAATTTTCCAATGCCCTATGTGATTTGGGAGCAAGTATAAATCTAATTCCATACGCAATCTATAAACAACTTGAATTGGGTGAACCAAAATCCACAACAATGAGGCTTCTGAAGGTGGACTGATTGATCAAGCACCCTATGGGAATACTCTATTATACCTTGGTAATGGTTGACCGATTAATATTTCTGGTTGCTTTTGTCATCCTTGATTGCGATATTGATGCTGAAATTCCCAGTACTTTGGGAAGACCATTCTTATCAACCAGGAGAGCGTTGGTGGATGTTGAAATTGGAGAATTGAAGTTCCGGGTGAACGAAGATAAAGTCACTTTTAATGTGTGTAAGTCAATGAAGCACCAAGCGATATTCATGTGGTTTCGACTATTGATGTCATTGATGAAGCAGTGGATAGTGCGAGCCATTTGATGTGTATAAGTGAGCCATATGAGGTTGTGCTTGCAAACTATGATGAGTCCAAAGTCCAAAGTTACGATGAGGTGGTAGCTACCCTTTCGGGATTGGGGTAATGGCCAAAGAATCCATTAAAGTTTGATCTAAAAATTCGAGAAAATCCTCCCGCCAAGCAATCAAAGGAGGAATCTCCTAAGCTTGAATTGAAAGTGATCCCCGCTCATCTTCGATATGCATTCTTGAGGGAAAATAACACCTTATTCGTAATCATTGCGGCTGACTTGCTTGAATGGCAAGTGAAGTTGTTTCTCGAAGTGTTGAAAAAATACATCACAGCCATTGGGTGTACTATCACTGACATTGTGGGCATTCCACCCGGCATTTGTACTCACAAAAATTCAACTTTAGAGTGAGTGTAAATCGAGTGTCGAACAACAAAGGAGATTGAACCCACCGATGCAAGAGGTGGTGAAAAAGGATATAATAAAGTGATTAGATGCAGGTGTGATCTACCCTATTGCAGATAGCAAGTGGGTGAGCCCGGTACAATGTGTGCCAATGAGGGAGGCATCACAGTGGTCCCAAATGAATTAGGGGGAGTTTGTTTCTATGAGACCAGTCACCGGATGACGAGTATGATGGACTACCGAAAGATAAAATTTTGGACCGAAAAAGATCATTTTCCCATGCATTTTATGAATTAAAGTCTTGATCAACTTTCGGAGAGAGGATGGTATTGATTTTTGGATTGGTATTCCGGTTACAATCAAATCTCTATTACTTTGGAGGACCAAGAGAAAATCACTTTCACTTGTCCATATGGAACTTTTGCTTTTAAAAGGATGCCGATCGGGTTGAGTAATGCACCGGAAATGTTTGAACGTTGAATGTCATCCATTTTTCCAGATATGGTAGAAGATTCGATGGAAGTCTTTATGGATGACTTCTCAGTTATGGGCGATAATTTTGAAGCTTGCTTGGCACACTTGGGGCAGGTCCTTTGTCACGACCCAAGGGTATCCCCTAGAAGTAACATGACATACTTGACCCCGAAGGGGTCTCATACAAGCCCTTAGCATATCATGAACATAATTTATTAGAAAATACAAGAAAATTTAAAACTTTTGCAATCAAAGTCATTTTTCATAAAAGCAAGCGGAAGTCTTTCTGTACTTTTTCTCAAACCATCTAATACAATTTTTAGAATAAACTCTTAGGACACAACCCATACAATAGTCTCAACATAAAAATAAAGACATAAAGGAACTAGTGGGTTTGTCCTCAAAGCTATGAGGATTCACCAATTCATCGACTCCTTTGCTCCTTAGAAACCCATCTCCAAAGTAGCACTCAAGTCTCCAAACCCTACATTTGATTAGAATGTAGGAAAAGTATGCGTTAGTACAAAATGTACCAAGTATGATAGCTAGAATAACTATAAGAGCATAAGATAATGGTCAGTCAATATAAGACATAATCCAAAATCATATGAAATACTTCATGAAACATAAATCATAAGCACAAGAGACAATATCATAATCACAATAAGCAAAGTCTCCAACATAAGCATTTTATAAGCATAATTGACTCTTAATCATCTATACCATAATAGAACCATTCTCAAGTAACCTCAAAAGCATACATGTGAAAAGCATGAATAGCATCCCATAATACAAACCGGGCCAAGTATCCCTTTTTGGTCATCTTAATCATAGTCTATATACATGGTCAACTCTTTAAGCTTATTTACAATAAGGGCACCATACTTCTCAATAACCTCAAAGCATACTTGTGCAATGCATGAAAGGCATCCCATACTACCCTTCACATTAAACATAACCTTGAAGTCATCCTAGTCATATTCACCATCCTTTGGTCTTACTAAAGTCTTACTTTATGTAGACAAGGGAACTATCACCTTTAGTCAATCATATCTTCGAAAGCAACTATAGAAACAACCCAAGCTAAGCCTATACTATCTAAGAACCCTTCATGACTAGTCTCAAGTCATACTTGTGCAATGTATCGATAGCATCCCATACTACTACCCACACTAAGTACTCCATTAGACTATCATGAATGCTTACTAGTTGGGGACTAGTCTCTCTATTCTAGTTGCCTCTCTTCATATAAGGTACTTCTCTATTTAGTACTAAGCAAGTCATCACACATGAATGAGCACCAGACATCAATTCAAGGCTACCAAGGAATAGCACCCTACTAGGCTAGACCAAGATAATAATCTAACTAACATATCTACATTATGCTAAGTCAAGCTACCATGGAGAGCATACTATCATGCAAGTCCAAGCTATATAATGAAGGATACCAATGTCCCATCCTACCTACCGTGCAACACTTCCCATGATGCTATGCAAGTTATCCCTAGGAGAGAGTGAATTCTCAATCCTAGGATACCATGAGTATTACTAACTGAAGCTACCCTTGACATGCCTCTTACAATGCAAAGTCAAGTTATCCTTACAAGCACACCAAGATGCTAATGTAAGTTATCCTTAGGAGAGCATGAATATCAATCCCAAGCTACAATTAGGAGAGTACATGTCCTCAATCCTAAAGCTACCATGAAATGGTCTTGGCCTAACCAAATCAAATTACCATGAAATGCATTTTACAATGCTAGTTCAAACTATCCATAGGAGAGTATAAATCCTCAATCCTAAGCTACCATGAAATGGTCTTGTCTTACCAAGTCAAGCTAGATATGAAGGGATCATATATCACCACTTCAAGCTATTCTAGTATATTATCTTACTAACATAACTATATTAGGCTAAGTTAACTACCTTGGATGACACACTAACATGCAAGTCCAAGCTACCCTAGAAAAGGTACAAGTGCCCTATCCTAGCTACCAAAGCAACCATCCGTGTTGGCAAGGCACTTACCCAAATGTTGCTTCCCACACTTGGCACATCTAGATCTTTCAAAATGAGAACCGCTTCCATTCCCTCCTTCAGATTTAGGGTTAGACACCCTATCATTGTTGACCATTGGGGAATCTTGGTTGGCGAACCTCTTTTTGGGCCTTGGTTGACGTTTTTCATCGGACCTAGACCTCTTCATCTCCCTACTCTTTCTCTCAAGTTTGTACGCCTCAATAGATTGAGCATACACTATGAGTCTAGAAATGTTCATATCATCATGAAGCATTTTCGTATGACACTCTTCCTTAACTAGGTCAGATACACCGGTCGCAAATCTACTTATCTCATCTCTAGGGTTGGACACCAAAGATGGAGCATACTTAGAGAATATGGTAAATTTCAAGTATTACTCCTCCACACTCATGCTACCTTGACTAAGGTTGATAAATTCCTCCACCTTAACCTCCCTCTTCTCATGGGAAAAGTACCTACCAAGGAATGCTTTCTTAAACTCCTCCTATTCTATAGGACCCGGTCCTACCGGCCTATTATTTTTCATTGAGTGAACCAAACTTGGGAAACATCTTTCAATTGAGAGGAAGTTAGTTCCTTTTTTTCTCTAAAAGTCACCCCCATAGCATTGACTTTCTTATACACCTAATCCAAAAACTCTTGGGGATCCTCTACCACCTTGGAACCAAGAAATATCGGAGGATTCATCCTCACAAAATCCCTCAACCTAGAAACCATAGTACTCTCATTAGCATTCACTCGAGGCCTCACATCCCTATTAACTTGGGCGGTCATGGCTTGGGATAAGGTTAGAAAAGCTGACCTAATTTCTTCATTGGTCATGGCCGAAGCATCAACCGGAACTTGATTGCCTTGAGGAACTTGGTCACCTTGAGGACCTTGGGGAGGAACTACCTCATTCACATTCTCCTCTTCAACTCTTCTTGCGTGCGTCCTTCTTGTATTCATATCCTATAAACACAAGAGAAGGATTAGGAAAGTACACTTATAGAGCTAAACTATAAGGCACGACTTCAAGAATAATGAAATAAGTGTAGCTTCTTAACGTCCTATAGGCTCTCACTCATAGATGTGTCGCAAATCCCGCCGATGAACAAGACTCTACTAGACGTGACTTGTGAGACATCAATCCTAAAAACTATTCCCAAATCCTCATACTCTAATACCATGTTTGTAACGACCCGAGCCTATACCCTGGAAGTTACATGGCGTACTTAACCTTGAAGGGTCTTGATGAGTCCACGATCTGAACTCTTTTAGGGCTTTTTTGTAATGGATCTAGTGTCCTCAAATGCATATATTTTTCCAAAAAGTGATGTAAATCCTTGAGTTTCAGGTATTTGGAGTTAGAGACCAAGCATGGACACTATGGAGTAAAAAGGAACAAGGTAGTTGAAAGAATGAAGGAAAGAAGGCCTGAGGATCGCCGAAGCCATTGGGCGAATCACTGAAGCCATTGGGAAAACCGCCGAACTGCCTTAATCTCACCTAATGTTCAAGTGTGATGAGCCCTGAAGGAAAACATCAAGTTGGCAATGAAAGGGAGCAGTGGGTGCGTTGCCGAACAGTTCTTCGAAGCAGCAACATATCACCCAATGGTTCAAAATGTGAAAATGCTGAAGGCCAAAGCTGAAAGGCAATGAACCAGACCAAAGGATGGATCGCCGAGTGCATTGTCGATCCCGACTAACTGCGCCGAGTGGTCCTTCACAGCACAAATTTTTGAAAACTACAAATACCCATTTAATTTTGTAGCTTAGTATGAAGTTGTAGTGAATTATTACTGATTTTTAGAATATTTTCAGTTTGAGTTCTTAGAGTATTTTGGAGACATTGTTCTTGAGCTTTAAAGGTTTTGAAGATTTTCATCTCCAAGAGATTGGAAGTGGCCACCAAAGAATCTTCCTCTTATACATGTTTAAAGACATTATTTATCCTACCCATTTAATAAAAACAATTTTTGGTATCGATTTCTATTTGTTTATCATGTCTAGCTAAAAACCCATTTCTTGGGGTGTGATTATGTGAATATGGATTAAATTTACTGTTGCGTATTTCTCATTTATAGTCTATTTGATGTTTAAATGTGATTTCATTTAGTAGTTATGTTTGAACTTAATGGGATTGTAGTTGCAAATACAATTTCATCTTCGTATTTTTGGCTTGCTCGAGAGAGAGGCTTTAAAACCAAAACTACTAAATCGATAGCATGTATTTATTGGGTCGTCGTGGGTTCAGCTCGAGAGAGTGAATCCTAGACATTCTCCCACACATTCTGCTCGAGAGAGTGAATGGGCTAAGGCAAAGGTTGTTCTTAATTTCTACAACTTGGTGTTTGAGAGAAACCGAGTTGATTTGGGGTAAGTTGTTCGAGAGAAAATTTACCCCTACTAAAGTCTAGCTTAGTTACAAATGTTTAGCAATTTACCCAGTTGTTTATTATATCCCATATTCCTATCACATCCTAAGAATCTAATCTCCCTATCTCGCATCTTTATATTTTTGCTATTTTTTGGTTGATTAGTTGATTACAAACCCCCCATCGATAATTGACATTCATGTCACTTCTTGATTTGGTATGCTTTTAATCGTAAATATTTATAGTTATGATTGACTAGAACATAATTTTACTTTTCTATTTAATTCTTGATTACTGACCGCTCCCTTGGGACTCGACCCCAACCCATTCGGTTGGGTTATATTATTACATGCAATCGTTGATACTTGAATTGGAAGTTGTGTCTTTGATTACGTCAAACATCAAAATGGCGCCGCTACCAGGAAGTGGTGTTAACTGAGAATTTTTAGTTAAGTTAAACTTTGCTCTTGTTAGTGATAGCTCTACTTACTTAATTTTTGGCATTGTTTTACTTGTTTGTGTTTTAAACAAGAAGTATGAGAGTAAACTACAGCAATGGCAACCAAGTAGGCCCCCAAGACGACATTAGAAATCTCAACGATGTCAACGAGCCTCATGCTAATGACCCCCATCTCATGGGCGGTATTGGTGCCATTCTCTTACCTCCAGACGAAGGGAATGTAGTGTTCCACATCACGAGCACTATGTTGCAACTTTTGCATCTAAAAGGGCTTTTCAATGGTTTAGCTCATTAAGATCCCCATGAGCACATTAGAAACTTCATGGAGGTATGAGGACCATTCTCTTTCAAGAATATCTGCCAATAATCGGTCTGGTTGAGGTTGTTCCTGTTCTCGTTGATGGGTGAGGCGTGCAAGTGGCTGGCTGAATTGCCACGTGAATCAATAACTTTGTGGGAGGAGTTGGTCACTGCATTTCAAGTGCGATTTTTTCCTTCCTCGAAGATGATTACTCTTCGAGATAGCATTCGGAGCTTCAAGCATCTAGAAGGCGAGCCTATTCATGAAACTTTGCTACGATTTAAAAAGTTGGTGCTTCAATACCCAACCCATGGCTTGCCTAATAACGTGTTGATGCAGTACTTTTACCGGAGTTTGGATTCGGTAAATAAGGGTGTTGCTGACCAACTCTCTCCGGGAGGTTTGATGCAGCAACCTTATGTGATAGTTGCTTAGCTCTTAGATGACATGACTACCATAAATAGGGCGTGGTATACCCGTGAAGACCATGTCTCCCCTCTCACGTTCAAGTTAACTAAGGAACAAATGGAGAAGGACCAATAGAGGGACCAAAGCATGGCCAAGATCATGACACAACTTGATATTTTGTCTAAAAATGTCATGGGAGTTGGTGGCTAATCTAGATGACTCCAAGTTTGAAGCCATGTATAATGAAGAGGTAAATTTCCTAGCCAACCAAGGCATTGGCTATAGTTCAAACTACCCGAGGCAGGGTGGTAACCAAGGTTGGGCTAGGGATGAAGGATGGAAAGATCTAGATCGTGACTGGAGGGACCGTAATCCGAATTGGAAGGATGGGGAGAAGGATAGGTATGTGCCTCCCCACGAACGCCAAAAGCCAAAAGATTCGTAAGGTGGTCGGTCTTAGGATATGCTTTCTCGTATCCTCAACAAAGTTGAAGGGTCAAATAATATTTTAAAAGAAATGAAAGAAGGTGTGTCTACTCTTAGCCAGACCGTCACCTCTCATTCAGTGTCGATCAAGCAGTCGGAGACCCAAATGGATCATATATAGTCTTATCTAGACCCGAGACAGCAGGGGGGTTTTCCTAGTGATACTATGGCTAACCCCAAGAATGAGGTTTGAAGGTTGACCTGCGTCGTGCCACGACGTTATCTAAGGTCTTGTTTGGAAGGCAACCCAAATCCCTTTATTGTTTTATTTTTGTTTTAGAAATAATGGTGTGTTGATTGTGAAGGTGGAAGTGTGGAAAATGTTTGAAAAGTTCAGGTTGGCTAGCATAAGGTCCATTCAGCAAATCGCCGAAGAGGTCGGCGACCCTGACCCAAACCGTCGTCATACTAAAAACACTTTTACATTGGAGTATGTAAAACTCAGCGAGCCCAGGAAATTATTGGCGAATCGCCGAGCATGTCGGCGATCCCAATGGAGACTATCGTTTGGACCCCCACAATAACTGGAGGTCCTAAAAAATTCTGCGAGGTGAATGACTACTCAGCGTGTCGCCGAGTAGCTCGGCTAGCATGACTAATGTCACTGAATGGGCATGAACTGGACAGTTTTTCAGGCCAAAGGTTTAAAAGTTTCAAATTCATTCACTTTCCCTCACTTTTTATCTTCACAAATTCACACCCACACTCTAGTTTCTATATTTCTTGCATTTTTAGAGTATTTTAGTCGTTGATTGGTGCTTGGATTGTGGATTAAATCTCAATCTTTATAAATCGGTATCAAAGGTTGGTTTTCCGAAGCCCGAGATTACTTTATCAAAATTGTACTCATTTATAATGATCCTATTGTGTTGTCGTGTGTTGGTCCTCTCTGATAGAAATAGTATGTTTGAATTCCTGATTTCATTTGATAAACTTGCCTGTAATGTTTTGATTGTCAAAATCATGTACTCTCGTACTTAAAATAAAGTAAAATTTGTGGGTTTATGCTTAGGTGTCGTGGGGTGTACTTTAATTTAACTAGTGCATGCTTTGATTTTGTTTTGGGAGGTTGCGGGGTTGAATTCCAGAATTTGGGTTGAAAATAGACATGTTGGGCCATTCGGCGAGCTGGGTCAAGCTTGCCGAACCACTCGGCAGTTCACCTAATGTCCCTATATCACCTTTAATTTCATGTTAAATGTGTTGTTGGAGTCTATAAATTTCGGCGAGAAGCCTGAGGTCACCGAAAGAACTCGGCGACTCACTGAAAGGCTTCTTGATCGCCCTTTGTCTGCACCCCTTAACCCTTCTTACAGTATAACTTTCGGCGGGCTAACCCTGTTCACTAAAGAAATTCGGCGACCCGCCAACTGTTTCGGTGAGTCTGTCTGGGCCTAATTCTCTGTGTGTTCATTTGGATACTTCCTAACTTCTCCTCAAGGTTTTGCATACATGACTAGATCAAAAGCAGCTAAAAGAATAATACTATTCCAAGAGAGGGCTCAGGGGATTACTATAAATGAGGATGCAGGTACATCCAAAGGCAAAGCTACAAAACTTCCCGCAACAGATGGGTAAGCCAAGTGCAAGAGGTCCACTTATAACAGGAAGACCACTATCAGAGACCCTAATGTTCCTTCATGGGCCTGGGGATTCTGTGCAGCTGTGCATATCTTTCTGGAGGACTCACACCTGACAGCCCTAGAGGATCAGGCATTGTCGTTCCTCCTGAGGTGATCCCGAGCACTGATGCTCAGACTCAAAGCCATGCATCGGGCACTGATGCCCAAACAGATGGAGCGACTATGTAGACAAGACCCTCTCTTTACCCCCATCTATGCCTTACTTTATTTCGAATGGTGGATGTGTTTATTTGCATTTGAGGACAAATGTTTGTATTTGTGGTTGGGTGAGGCCCATATTTTGTGACTCCATTTTGTTTATATATTTGGGTTGAAATCGTTAATTCGTATTATACACTACTTTTTGCGGAATGTTTGAGCTTGTGGCTCCTTGCTTTTAATTATAAATGATTTTTGACCCTTCTGGAAAAAAAAATTCACCTCTTGTATGTATTGAATGTGGTTGTTCTCTTGAAAATTTGAGTATCAATTTTAATCAATACCGATGACTTAAATAGTGCTCATAATCGAACATAAATGAATGCACGGCTACGATGAGGCCAATTGAAGTTGCATAGACAATATGTGAACTCTTTGCATCTCATTGTAACTAACCAATTATAGAATCGAGTCTCTTGTGATGAACATTGCACACTAGCGAAAGTGTGAAGTCTTGTTTGACTTTGGTGTCAATGCCTTGTGTGATGAGCTTGTCGTGAACCATGCATGATGACACCTAGAATTTGCCCTGTTGGTCTGGTTGACTAAGTGATGCAATTTCTTGAGATGATCTTAGGCAACTTTAAAGAGTGTGATCCAATTTGAAATTATACCTCTTTTGCGGCTTACCTTGTGAGTGTGTGAACCTCTTTTGATCACTCTTTGAGCCTTGATATTTTCTTTGAAGAAACATGGTAACATTGTAACCTCTCCTTATCCATTACCCATAATCCTCATGATCTGTGGTTTGTTTGAATAGCCAACTTAGGCCAAAAGTCTAAGTTGGGGTGTGGTGACAAGAGAAGGAAAATCAAGTTAATTCAAAGAAGTCCCTCGTGCCCATGTTTCGAGAAAATTGGAACCCCTTCATATAAACAAAATAGAGAAAAGATTGAAAAAGAAAAAGAAAGAAAAAGTTGTGATATAAAGTTCTGGAAATACAAAGAAAATGGGGTTCCTAATGACTCATGGAAGATGAACAAGAGGTGACTTTTGAGCTTGAATGAAATTGATGAAGAAAAGTAAAGAAGGTGTTGTTCACATCATATTTCACGAGGATTTTCAGCCTATAATCCTAAATGATCATACCATTCCACTCAGCCCCGTTACAAGCCTTGAAAAGACCTTTTTGATCTTGAATGAGCTGAAGCAAAAATCAATGGGAAAATAAGGGAAAACCTATGGATGAAATCATGCATTGTGTTTATCATTTTTAGTATGGGTGTTGATTTTGATTCTAGAACTTGAATTGATTGAACAATTGAGTAAATATGGAATCATTCTTTGTGTGAGGGCATTTGAATACCTTTGTTGAGCTTGAACTTTCATTTGAAGCAAGTATAGTGATCTTGAGATTCTTTGGTAATGGTGAGTCACAACTTGAATCTTTGAGTGCACAATTGATCATTGCGCAAGTAAGTTCAGACTTTTTGTGTGCATTCATGATTGAGTCTTGTGTAAACTGTTTGAGACATCCTTTTTGAACTATTGAACTTGGGTTTTACTTGAGGACAAGCAAAAGTTTAAGTTGGGGATGTTGATGAGTCCACGATTTGGACTCTTTTAAGGTTTTGTTTTAATGGATTTAGTGTCCTCAAATGTATATTTTGTTCCAAAAACTGATGTTAATCCTTGAGTTTCAGGTATTTTGAGTTAGAGACAAACCATGTGGAGCAAAAAGGAACAAGGGAGTTGAAAGAACGAAGAAAAGAAGGCCTGAGGATCTCCAAAGCCATTGGGTGAAAAGTTGAACGGCCTTAATCTTACCTAATGTTCCTGTGTGCTGATCCCTGAAGGAAAAGATCAAGTTGGCGATGAAAGGGAGTAGTTGGTGCATCGCCGAATAGTACTGCAAAGCAACACCATATCGCCCAATGATTTAGAACGCGAAAATGCTAAAGGCAAAAGCTGAAAGGTGATGAACCAGACCAAAGGGCGTATCGCCGAGTGCATCGGCGATCCCGACTAACTGCATCGAGTGGTCCTTTGGAGCACATATTTTCGAAAACTATAAATACCCATTTAATTTTGTAGGTTAGTATGAAGTTGTAGCGAATTATTGTTGATTTTTAGAATATTTTCAGTTTGAGTTCTTAGAGTTTTTGGGAGATATTGTTCTTGAGCTTTGAAGATTTTGAAGGTTTTCATCTCCAAGAGATTGGAAGTGGGAATTAAATAATCTTCATCTTAGACGTGTTTAAAGATATTATTTATCGTACCCATTTGATGGAAATACCTTTTGGTATCGATTACTATCTCTTTATCATGTCTAGCTAAAACCCCAATTTTTGGGATGTGATTATGTGAATATGGGTTAAATTTACTGTTAGGTATTGCTCATTGATAGTCTATTTGTTGTTTAAATATGTTGTGTTTGAACTTAATGGGATTGTAGTTGCAAAAATGATTTCATCTTCATATTTTTGACTTGCTCGAAAGAGAGGTTTTAAAACCAAAACTACTAAATCGATAGCCTGTGGTTATTGGGTCGTCGTGGGTTCAGCTCGAGAGAGTGAATCCTAGACCTTCTCCCACACAGTCAGCTCGATAGAGTAAATGGTCTAAGGCGAAGGATGTGCTTAATTGCTGCAACTCAGTGTTCGAGAGAAACCTAGTTGATTCGGGTAAGTTGTTCGAGAGAAACCTAGTTGATTCGGGTAAGTTGTTCGAGAGAATATTTACTCCCACTAAAGTCTAGCTTAGTTACAAATGTTCAGCAATTTACCCAGTTGTTTATTATATCCCATATTCCTATTACATCCCAAGAATCCTGTCTCCCTATCTCGCATCTTTATATTTTTTTTATTTTTGGTTTATTAGTTGAATACAAACCCCCCATCGATAATTGACATTCATGTCACTTCTTGATTCGGTATGCTTTTAATCATAAATATTTATAGCTATGATTGACTAGAACATAATTTTACTTTTCTCTTTAATTCTCGATTACTAACCGCTCCCTAGGGACTCAACCCCAACCCATTCGGATGGGTTATATTACTACACGCGATCGTTGACACTTGAATTGGAAGTTATGTCTTTGATTACGTCAAACATCAAGTCTCATACAAGCCTCTTAGCATTCATAACATTCGATATAAGGAAAATGATACGGAATTAAAAATTTATTTAAATCCATACAATCAAAACTTCATTTAAAAACATTCGAAAATAGCAGAAGTCTATTGTCTCACATGGCCATCTAAAACAATATTTTGAAAACTAAAGTAGGGGAACGACCCTTTACAATCGAAAGACTAACAAATATCTATTACAGGAAAGAAAAGAAACATCTAAACACTTGTCCTCGATCTATGAGGACATACCCTTTAGTCTTGGAGGAATCTCAATCCAAGCTATAACTAGAGCTATAACTAGAGCTATAACTAGAGAGTATCAAAATGAGTACCAATTCTTACACTTCATAAAGGTAAAGAAAATATGGGTTAGCACAATTAAGTACTAAGTATGATAGCCATGCAAAAACCATGCTTAAATCGAATATTTTATTTGAAAGTCATAATATATGCCATTTTGACAAAACTTCATGAACATCAGCATAAGAGGCATAATATACACACATAACCAACATACAAGTCATTTAACCACATCAGAACATAATCAACATATAAGACATTTCATTACCTTAAGCGTTCACCCCAAGTAACCCCAAGACATACCTTGTTCAATGTATGAATAGCGTCACATACCACCATCCACACTAGATACCACATGAGGCCACCAAAAGTGAACTTACCATTCTTCCTTTCCATCCTTACACAATACTCATAGACAAGAGACATAAACATTCCATAAGTAATATCAACATATTAGGACCATCACCTAGGGAAACTCTAAGTCATAATTGCGCAATGTATGAGTAGCATCCCAGACTACTACTCACACTAAGTACTCCTTCGAAGCCACCATAGACAAGACACATTCATATCCACTAATTCAGCACAAGGATATAACTCATAATACAATCCAAGTATAGCATGCATCATTACGTTAAATACATAAGTCAACATTCTCCATTAGTATCATCATAAGATCATATTCATTTCATTTAACATTATAACATAAAGGAACACACCATAACCCCTCTCAAAGCCTACTTGTGCAATGCATGGATGGCATCCCATACTACGACTCACACTAATTAGTGCATTCTAGAGAAGCCATAGTTCATTAACATGTTTTGTGTGGGTAAGCCTTAACCGACATAGACCATGCGAGCAACTCATGGAATCCAGGTGTCACTCTCACTGGATAAGGGATTCCTACTTGCCTAAGGTAGGAAGATTATTTTTATCTTAGGTGGATCCAATAGTTAGACCTATGTGGGCACATAGTTATGGGATATGGAGATTACTACTAGATACCCCCGCCTCAACTCACGGATGAGCATCCATCTCAAGAGATTGTTACTAGATACCCCACCTCAACTCCCGGATGAGAATCCATCTCAATTCATATCCACTCGGTGCTTAGCATTATTTAAACATGATCATAACATTTTCATTGAGATCACACACATATACTTCACAACATAATCATACCTAATCATTCATGAAATTTGCCATTAGGGCTATGAACCAACATCAACCCATAAATCTAAGATGCTATAATATATAAGGAAAGTGACATGATTCAATAAATAATTCCATATAAACATAAACAATTCAACATACTTTCATGATCAATCAATTCCCAATCACAATTCACAACTCAAGAATTTTGAGGAAACATGGGTTCATAGAATAAATTGACCTTAATTCATCAATAATTCAAAAAACCATTCATAATTCATCATGTAAAACCTTTTGAAAACGTTTTGGAATTGAACCCATGCATAGATTGAAAACTAGGGTTTTTGAGGAACTTTGAAGATTTGAAATCATCTTTGAAATTGGCTCCTTGAAAGAAACTAAGTCAAGGATGAAGAATACTATACCTTGCTTGTGAATCTCCAAGAAATTTTAGGAAGAAACACCTTGAATCCACAAACCCTAGCTCCCACTTCTTCTTCTTCTTCTTTGGGAATTTCTAGAGAGAATTATTTGAGAGGAAGAAGTCTTTTGATTGATTTGGATTTTCTTAAAAACTGACTTAATTGAAGGAATTCAAGTCTAAAAAGGTTATATACTTGCTAGGAAAGGAATAAAATAATGTGGACTCAACTTTCGAAAAGAACTAAGGACCCACAAAGTTTTAACTTAAAATTAACCACCTTCCACGATTTAGCTCGCCCTTTGCACCACTTGGCTCGCCAAGGGAACTAGGCTACTCGCCTAATGGACCCTTGGCTCGCCAAGTTTTCTAGTAGGCTCCCAAAAGTGGGCAGCTCACTAGGCGATCTAGAAGACCATTGGGCGATTCGCCAACTAGGTAGGCGATCCCCGACGTAGCTCGCCTAAATTTCCAGTAGCTAGGTCATGGGGACAGTCCACTAGGTGATCCGAAGGGCACAAGGGGTACTCGTCATGCCCTTTGGCTATCAAACAACCCCATTGCCAAAAGGTCCTAAGAACAACTTGTTCCCTTTCACTTCACCTTGCTATCTTAGGCCCTTTATTGAACCCTAGTCTTCGTCCTTACTCGTTTTAGTTCTAAAACAACTTAGACATCAACTCGAACTTACAGTAACCCTAACGTTAAGGCTCTAGTTCAACCTACTCCTTTTCTGGGTCGTTACAGAAAACTATTCCATAAGTTTGGATTATGTTGTCTTAAAGTTGACTTTAAGGGTTGCATGTACCACCTAGTTAAGGTGCGAGAGAGGGGGTTCAAGTGTTGACCAACTTCAAAGAGTTAGTTACCTTGTTAAGATTGATCTTAGGTCGGGTTAGCACCAAATGAGGGTAAAAGATGATGATGTCCCGAAAATGGCTTTTAGAACCCGGCATGGGCATTATGAGTGTAGTAAGGTTTCATTCGGTTAGTAGACTCTACCAAGGGTAGTGTTATGGCTTAAGATTGCTCTGGATAATCTTGTGTGTTAAATATGAAATTTAAGCAATGTAAGACCTTAGTGGAATGGAAATAGGTGATGCTTAGAAAGTCCGTTGAGGCTTCCTCTCAAGGGGGAGATGGTGTGCCTAGATGGCAAGGTCATTGTGTGTTCCTAATGTGAATGATTTGGGCTTACTTGAAATATCCCACCCAACAAGGGTGTAGTGTGTTTACTAAGAAAGGAAAATTTAGTCCACACTTGTAAGGCCATGAGAAATTTTGAGGAATGTGGTTAGGGTGCTTATGAGTTAGCCTTGCCTAGTGAGTTGGCGTAGGTGCATCTGGTTTTCCATGTCTTTAAGTATAAAGGAATGTATTCGAAATCCAACATCCCTATTTCCCTTAGAAGGTTTGGGATTAGATGAAAGTTCTTCCTATGAGGGATAGTCCCTTAAGGTTAGTGATGAGTCCATAATTTGGACTCATTCAGGGTTTATTTTAATGGAAATAGTGTCCTCGAATGCTTGTTTTATCTCAATACCTGATTAGAATGTTGAAGTTTCAGGTATTTGAAGTTTTAGTGGAAGCATGGACACTTAGGCGCAAAATGGAGCAAATAGGGCTGAAAAGAACAAGAAATGGAGTCCTGCGAATCGTTGAGTGTAACTTGGTGAGTCGCCGAAATGACATGAACCGCCCTTCGTTCCAGTACGCGAAGCCTTGAAGAAAGTGGATCAAAAGGCGAGGAAAGGAGCAGTTGGCGAGTTGCCGATCAGTTCCGCGAAGCAGTACTATAACGCCCAATGATCCAGAATGCGAGGATGCAAAAGGCAAGACACTGATGGCGATGAGCTGACCAAAAGGCGGATCACCGAGTTTATCGGCAATCTCGACTAATGTCGCCGAACAATCCTCCGCAGCATAATCTGTGAAAACTATGAATACTACTTAGAATTTTAGAAGAGAGATAGAGTGAAAACATTTCAATATAGTAATTTTTCACTTTAGAACATATTATAGCTTATATTTTTCTCTCAAGTTTGGGGAGGGTTTTGTGGAGACTTGAAGAAAGGAGCTCTTCTTCCCCAAGTTGGAAGTGGGTCTTCTCTATTCACTTTCCTTTGCTTAATTCAAGGTTTAATTTCTTATACCCAGTTGATTTCATTATCATGTTAGGTATAATTTCTTATTTCTTGATGTGTGGCTAAAAACCCCCATTCTTGGGTGTGATTTAGCAAATATGGGTTGATATTCTTGTTGGGTATTGCTTGTTGATGGGTTAGATGTATTGTAATGGTGATTTCACCTAGTGGTTGTGGTTTAATCTAAAGGGTTTGTAGTTGCAAATACAAAGTCACCCATGTGTTTTCGGCTTGCCCGAGAGGGAGGTCGCGAAACCAAAACCACTAGACTAATGGCCTAAGGAGTGGGTCGACTTGAGGTTCAGCCCGAGAGGGGGAGCCCTAGTCCGATATCCTAACACTCAGCTAGAGAGAGTGAGTGGGGTAAGGCGTAGGCTGGTCTTCATGCGGTAAATGTCTTTTACTACGACTAATTTGAATGAAATTCTAATTGGTTATTAATTCTCAAAACTTCTCCCTTGGGACACAATCCCAACCCTCGGTTGGGTTACTATATTATCGACGATCATAGACACTCATATCGTAGGATAGTGTCGTTGGTCACGATAAGCATCAAAATGGCACTGCTGCCGGAGAGTGGTGTTATTTGAGAATTTTTACCCTAATAGAATTGTTGTTCTTGTTAGTAGTAGTTTACTCACATAATTTTTAGTTTTGTCTAATTGTTTGAGTGTTGAGGTAGGACAATGAGTATACATGATTGAGAAGGTGGACCAATGGAGCACCTTCCAGCAGAGGTGATGAGGCTCAGCGATCAAATCTTAAATTTCAAGCATCCTAAAGGAGAACCCTTTCATGAGTCATGGCGGTGGTTTAAAAACACTATTGATGCAATGCCCAACTCATGAAATACCCGATTTAGTTCTACTGGAATGCTTCTACAGGGTCTCAGTTCCAAAAACAGAGAAATAATGAACCAACTCATGCCAAGTGGACGTTAGAAATACCCCTATGAAACCGCAGCCAAAGTCCTTGACCTTGCAGCTAAGGCTAACAAGGATGGAGAGAAGGACCAGCAACTGACCATTTTGTTGGATCAAATGAATAGCTTGATCCAAACGGTTGAAGAACTGGAAGTGATGTCCAAAGAAAAGAGCAAGCACCCATCCTCTACAGATCAGGGAAGATGCATAGACATTGAAAACAAACGTATCAATGATACGTTATTAACCATCCTCCAAAAGTTGAATGAGCAGGACAAGGTACTAAAGGAAATTAGAGAAAATGTCGAAACACTGAACCAGATGAGTGGCTCTCATTCTAGGTCTATTCAGCTAATCAAAACTCTCTTGAATCTTGCACTTCCTCAGCTTCATCCGTATGAGCAAGCGGGATCACCTAGTTACACTAGGTGTAACAACAAAAATCCGGCTTAAGAATTTACTTGCGTCATGCCACGACGTTAACTAAGGCGCTGTTTGGGAGGCAACCCAAAACCTTTAGGAGCTTTAGTTTTATTCTAGAAATAATGGTGTATTAATTTCGTAGGAGAAAACATGGAGACTGAATGAAAAATGGATTAGTAGTCCCATTCGGCAAGTAGTTGAGTATTTCAGCGACTTCGATCTAGATCGCCGGCAGACTCAAGATCCAAGCTACAGTCTGTAACAATCAGCGGCGAGGGCAATCGCTAGGCGTAACGCTGAATTATTCAGCGGTACAAACTAATATTGCCGAATGAGCAACAACTGGGCAGCTTTTTAAAGGCCAGTGGTTTCAAAAAAAAAATGTTCATTTTCCCCTCAATTTTTATTGTTGTAAAACCACCTAGTAAGTAATTTTCATTATCTCTACCCTCCTGGTATTTTAGTTGTCGATTAGTGCTATAGCGTGGGATTACTTTGCTTCCTAGCATTTCAACCCAGTTCAAGCAACATAAAAGGTTGGTTACTCCCAAATCCCGATACTACTAAAATTTTGTTCTATTATTAAACTAAAACTGGTTGGGGTGACGTGTTCTAGGCTTCTCCCTGATAAACCTATCTTGTCTAAATGCCAGAATCAATCTGAGATTTGTGCCTAATTGATCTAAATTTTTTATATCCCTCTTTGCTTGTGCATGAAATCATTTAAGCTTTGGGTGAATGAATGTCATGGGTCTTAACTTCACTTCACTATTGCAACTGTTAATTGTATTTTGGGAGTTTGCGAGGTCGAATTTGAATTGAAGGAAGGCGTGTTAGGTTGTTTAGCAAACTGGGTCGGGTTCGTCAAACAACTAGGCGGCTTGCCTAAAGTGGCTTCGATCGCCCTCTGTCTGTACTCCTGAATCTTCATGGCACTGTAGCTTTCAGCGAATGAACCTTTGATTGCCGATAGTAGTCGGCGATTCACACTTTCTCATTGCCGACTAGTGAAAGCTATTAGGGCAAAATCGTAGGCGAGCTCGACCCGACTTGCCTAAGAGATTTGGCGATTCACCGACGAGTTTGATGCATTTGTCTACCACTAAAGGTTTGCACTACTGATTTACTCATTTCTAACTTACTCATTATTGACTGCAGACATGGCCAGACACAAAGTTACAAGAAGCAACAAGCAAACTCAAAGCAATAAAAAAGGGATAACAATCTACGATGAGGCAGCTGCATACAAAAGGAATGTTGCGAAACATTCTAGTGCGAGCAAAAAAGGCAAGGGCAAGGACAAAATCGTCGAGCTATCAGATGCAAGCTCTGATAGCACGGGTTTTTACACCAATGACCCAACAACATACGATAGTGAGAGTATGAGTTCAGATGAAGACAAACTGATAAAGGAACGTAGGAATGAGCTACGGTCCAAGCAGTTCAATGATCTATCGTGGATAACAAATCCTCAATCCACTGCTCAAACTCCTATAGCTCCAGAATAGGCAATAATGTTGGCACCTCCAGTACAACCCCCCCCCCACTAAGATCATCAAACATATTAAAGTCTGATGGTCTAAGAACAATCATTGAAGAAAAATGGTTGTCCATAAATGGGGTGATCGATAGGTATCCTGAGATAATGCAGTGCCTTAAATATCACAAATTTCAAGTTTTCACAAAACCACGTGGTTCTTATATGCCCAGCTGGGTCAAAGAGTTTTGTAGTGCATACAGTGCATTGGTACCTCAGTGGAAGAGACTAGTCGCATCTTTCAAAGCAGTTGACTATGTAGTAGTCAGACGAAGGAAGGTAGTTTGTGATAGTAAGGTTATAGCCTTGGGTATGTCCAATAAGATTACTGATCACTGTCAGCACTTGATCAGAATAAAGCAGCTGGATGTGATGAAACAGTGGTTGGTCCCGCTAATCTCAGAAAACGATACTCCAAAATAGCTAGCAAAAGGAATCCCAATCGAAAAGAAAGATATGAATGTAGCTGCAAGATACTAGTTCGTGTTTATCAGCAGATCCATTATGCCATCACAGAATGAATCAATTCTTCGCCTCGCTAAAGCAGCATGTTTTGGGTGCATCATAGAGAAAATAAGGATAAATTTGGGAACGATTATTTCTTCCGAAATCCATATGCGTGCCAAGAAAATCCAGACATCTCTCCCTTTTCTGGTATTAATTACTGCATTGTGCAGAAATGCCCGAGTACCTCTGGATGCCAAGAAGGATGTAGAAGTGGTGCCCACAACCTTGACCAATATTCGAAAGATCGAAGCTGAATATCTTAAGGATCAAGCAGAAAAGAAGCAGACTGAAGTGGCGACCATTAGATCTACACCTACAGAAGCACGTCTGCTCACTCCAGCTCTCAGACCTCCAGGTATATCCACTACCACTGCTACTTCCACTGACACTCTAAGTTCCTCTAGTGTTGTTTCCAGGGCCCCAACTCACCCATGCTTCACTACTTTGGATGGGACAAATGGCTCTTTCTGCTGATCGTCGGGCTGCTTTTTTAGGAGCAGTTGTTCCAGGCATGATCCAGGCGGCCTTAACTGATGTTGTGACACCCTTAAACACTACCATTGAAGCCCTAGCGGCGAGGATAACGGTGTGTGAGCACAAGCAAGGGTCCACTAGTGAGATAAGATTTTTAAAAGCTTTCATTGCTGAGCTGCGAGAAGATGTGAATCACTTGAAGGCCACTGATGTTTTAATGGTCTTTGGGACAGTGGAAATTCCAACCATGCCTGAGATGCTTCAGACTACTACTGGATATGGGGATAAAGCGGAGCAGCCAGAAGATTCTGGAGCATAAGCAGAGACTGATTAAGAGATATTTGAGGGAGCTACAACAAAAGACATATCAAAGATTGAGGAAATCATGATAGATGTTGTTGTGCAGGCTTTCTTGGTTAAAGCTCCGGCTGCGGGATTCAGTGGGGTCAGTCCTTTTGGAGATTACCCCCAGCATTGAAACTTGGACTGATGCATCGATCAAGTAGCCAGGATCACCTCTTTATCTCCCTCCCTGTCTTTCTTTACTCTACCTTTCAGATTCGTTATTTCCATTTGAGGATAAATGATTTTATTTGAGGCCCGCCTTTGTGTGTTATTTGGATATTTGGGTTGTTTGCTTTAATTT
>JAJOOS010004049.1:0-21942 GCA_029582725.1 Solanum chiquidenum | reverse complement strand
GGAACGAGCACCGGTGGCCTTGTAACGGCCATGCTAACGGCTCCAGACGAAAATAATCGTCCACTTTATGCTGCTAAGGATATTACACCGTTCTATTTAGAGCATTGTCCAAAAATATTTCCACAAAAGAAATGGTATATATATAATTCTTTTTCTAGTGTTTAATTCCTTTTATTTATGATCTAAGTCTAAACAAATATTAAAATTTTGTTGAATTTACAAACATGCAGTGGTTTATTTGCTCCAATTGGGAATATTGTGCAAACTCTAATAGGACCAAAATATGATGGAAAATACCTACATGAAGTCGTAAAGGAAAAATTGAAAGATACTCGTCTTAGTAATACTATTACTAATGTTGTTATTCCAACTTTTGATATCAAAAAGTTGCAACCAACCATTTTCTCCACTTATGAGGTACATAAATATTAACTTGACGATGACTATAATTTATTACGATCTGCTTATATCCTATCATTTTTATATTCTATGTAACTAAATAAACTGAGTATGTTATTATTGTTGTAGACGAAACGAGCAGCATGTTATGATGCAAAATTGTCGGATATTTGTATTAGTACATCCGCAGCTCCAACTTATCTTCCTGCTCATTATTTCAAAGTTGAAGATGGCAAAGGCAATGTTAGAGAACATCATCTCATTGATGGTGGCGTTGCTGCTAATAATCCAGTACGTACTAAAAATATTTTATTAATATTAAGAATTTAACTTATATACACTGACGATACAATATTTCAGGGTTTGATTGCAATATCGGAAGTAAGCAAAGAAATTTTCAAGAACAATCCGGATTTCTACCCAATAAAACCGATGGAATATGGTCGTTTTCTTGTAATATCATTAGGGACAGGAGCTGCAAAATATGAACAAAAATATAATTCATCTATGGCAGCCAAATGGGGAATTGTTGAGTGGTTATTGCACAAAGGTTCTAATCCATTAATAGAAGTATTCACTCAATCAAGTGCTGATATGGTTGATTATCATAATTCTGTTGTTTTTCAAGCTCTTCGTAGTGAAGATAATTATCTTCGAATTCAAGTAAGTTAAAGCAGGACATCTAGTGTGACATTGTCTTTACGAACATATTATTTACTCACAAGACCTTAATAATATTTTATTAAAAAAAAATTTGGTTTTAATTGACAGGAGGATGAATTGAGTGGAACAGAAGCCTCAGTAGATGTGGCTACAAAAGAAAATTTGGAGAGGTTAGTGGAAATTGGAGAAAATTTATTGAAAAAACCACTTTCAAGGGTAAATTTGGAAACAGGTTTGTCAGAACCAATTCCTAAAGGAGGCACTAATGAGGAAGCCCTTAAGAGGTATATCATCATAATTTTAATTTGATACTATCTTCGTCCTAAATTATCTATCGTATTTATGGTATGCTCATAAGTTAATAAAAATCTTTAATTTTGTGACAGGTTTGCAACATTATTGGTCAATGAAAGAAGACTTCGTGAGTCAAGATCGCCACTTATTATCAAGAAAGCCTCGAAGTAATTCATGAGTCATCAAGAAAAATCAAAAAAATCTTACGTATAAAAATTGAGTTTAAGTAATATTTATTGTTAGTATAAATTTTCTAGCTATATTTCCGATGAATTTTTCAATTTTGAAACTAATATTAGGTATAGGCAGGGTGGTTCTTTATGAAATTCGATTTATTTAATTGTAGTATTATTACGTACTAGTGTGAAAGTGTATTGATCATCATCATTCAATATTTATAATATATGTTATTTGATATCTACGTAATTCTTAGTACAAAAATAATGTCTTATTCATAGCATTCTTTATTTTCTGCTTTAACTTTGTTTAAAACAAAGTCAAAAATCAAAGGCGGAAAATATAGTCCATAAAGATATTATCTGTCCAAGTTTGAGCGAATTATTGATCTCCTTATTTATTAGCTCAAATTTATAAAATTAAAATGATATATAACCCTAATTGATTCATGAAAATGTTATTAAAATGTTATATATATATATATATATATATATATATTGTTGATACGTAAAATAATATTTTTTAGAAGATGCTAATTTTTTTTATAAAAGAATAAATAAAACAATTAGAATTTAGTAGGAATTGGACAAATTGGATAATGATGCACATTTTAGCCCATTTCAGCACAAATAATTTTTGAGCGGATCAATAATCTACCTATTTATTAACATAATATATTTTTATCTACTCAAATAATTCAATCTAACCTGCTTATTTGATACCTCTGGTTAAAATTAAATGATGATAAAAAGCAAAGTATTTACCTTAAAATGTTCATTTATATTTGATCCCAATAAAAATATATTTATGTACATTTTTTCTGACCGCTGACATCAGCATAGGCAACAATGCTGTGTCGGCATGACATCAACGACCAATTTTTTTCTACTTTGAACAGTGTAATTATGCCAAACTTCCCATTTAACTAATTAAATAATCTTTGAAAAATTCATCTCCAATGATAGAAGTACCATAGACTAGTCCCATTGTTGTATGCAAGAATAAATAATTCTTTTTTGAAAAAATTGATCATTTCTCTATGTAACTTAACTATTTCTTTCACGATAAGAAAAGCATTAATTAACTCCCAAATAATATTACAAGGCTGAAATTAAATCTAACAAAGTGCTCCATATAGATAGGTGAATGTGGTCCACTTCGCTGGATTCAAAATTTAAAGTTTACGCGTTTTGGTATTTTTTCTATTTTAATTTGCTTGTTCAGTTTTAATTATATGTACATAATTTAAGAAACTAAAGAAGATTTGTGATTATAAACAGAAGATATGTAAAATTTATTAAAATGACCTTTAATTTTGTGATGTTAAATATGACTTGTGAAAAGTTAAAATTAAAAAAATTATTAAAAAAACATATTTTTTTTTAAAAATAAACTGAACAAGAAAGAAAGTGATCAAGTTATTCATACATAGTCAATAATTTTTCATTTTTGAATTTGACCTTTTCTCTTAATTTAACTCATTTCTTTCACGATAAGAAATATTAATTAACTTTAAAATAATCTCACGAGGTAGAAATCAAATTGAACAAAGTGCTCCATAGTTTTAGATAGATGTGGTCCATTCGAGTCAAATCCAAAATTTAATATTTATGATTTTTAGATTATAGCCTTTTGAAGTTATCGAGTCTTTAAATATATATCTTTTCGATAAACACGAAATTTGAATAAAAAATTATCTAAATTAATTAAAAAGAATTGTGTTGAATTTTCACTTCTTGATCTTCAGTCTTTTTGCTAATACATGTTTACCATAATTTTGTTACTTAATT
This sequence comes from Solanum chiquidenum, assembly GCA_029582725.1. Lineage (NCBI taxonomy): Eukaryota > Viridiplantae > Streptophyta > Magnoliopsida > Solanales > Solanaceae > Solanum > Solanum chiquidenum. Next base: position 18,619 of record JAJOOS010004049.1, on the reverse strand, counting down.
ATTTTTATTGAAATTTTCTTCATTTGATAAGTCAATCTTTGACTCTTTAAGTCACCAAATCTCTCAATAGCATGGCCTATAAATATATAGTGCCTTATACATTAACAAAAATATCATAAATTAAACTAGTTCAATAAGCTACTTCATAAGATAATTAAATTTAAAAAAAATCATAAAATTATTTGATTTAACAGCATTTTTTAATACCCTCTTTTGATTAAGTAATGGAAAGAAAAACATCTCAAATTCAACCTCCAACTTATGGAGATTTCATCACTGTTCTTAGCATCGATGGAGGTGGTATTCGAGGAATTATTCCAGCTACCATCCTTAGTTTTCTCGAATCTCAACTTCAGGTTTAATTTTCTCTATACTTGCATACATGATCTCTATGCTTTATGTTCAATTTTATGTGGTACTATCTTTAAATTTTTGCATACGTGTGACATAAAATAATATTCAAAATTTACATGAAGGAGTTTGATGGAAAAGATGCAAGACTTGCAGAATACTTTGACGTGATCGCCGGAACTAGCACCGGTGGCCTCGTGACGGCAATGCTAACGGCTCCTGATGAAAATAACCGTCCGTTTTACGCGGCGAAAGATATTACTCCGTTCTATTTGGAGCATTGTCCAAAGATTTTTCCACAAAATAAATGGTACGTACATATATATTTTAACAATTTTGATCGCTCTATATATACTGTCTTTTAATTTCATTTGTACTATGAAACTAACAAACTTTTAATTTATTTTTATTTTTTTGTTGAATTTTTTACAAATATGTAGTGGTTTGTTTGCTTCGATGAGGAAGATGGTGCAAGCTCTAATAGGACCAAAATATGATGGGAAATACCTACATGAAGTCATCAAGGAAAAATTGAAAGATAGTTTACTTAGTAATACTATCACTAACGTTGTTATTCCCGCTTTTGATATCAAGAAGTTGCACCCAACTATTTTCTCCACTTATGAGGTATAGATTTTTCAACAATAACAACAACATATTCCGTATAATTTTAGTAGCGAGGTCATGGTGAAGATGACGTATAAGCAGATCTTACTTTTACTTTATGAAGATAGAGATATCGTTTCCAATAGACCCTTTGCTCAGGTAAAACATATATATAGTAATGAAGAAGTTATATTGAAAATAATGGAGAAAAAAATAGTAGCAGCAACAATAAACAATACGATAACTGAACCATAAGAAACAACATGTAATAGTTAAATCTAAGAATAGATAGTAGGAGAGTAATAATAATAATAAGGAAATTAAACAAGACACCGCTCGACTACCTACGCTTTAAATCCTCAACCTCCATTAATCTTCCACCTAATTAGGTCATGCATAACCTTAATATTTACAACATATATAATCACATGTATACCGGCCACGACTACTATTTATTGGCTAGCTAACTATATAATATGATGACGATTGACAACTATTACATTTAGGTAGGGATAAGGTCTGCTTACGTATCCTATTTTTTGTTGCAGACGAAACGATCTGCACGTTATGATGCAAAATTATCCGATATTTGTATTAGTACATCAGCAGCTCCTACTTATCTTCCTGCTCATTATTTCAAAGTTGAAGATGACAAAGGAAATATTAGAGAACATAATCTCATTGATGGTGGCGTTGCTGCTAATAATCCGGTACGTATACGTACTAAAACACTTTATTAATACTAAGAATTTAACTTATATGCACTAACGATACAATAAAATTAAAATTCATATACTCTCTTATTTTTCAGTGTTTAATTGCAATATCAGAAGTAAGCAAAGAAATTATGAAGGAAAACCCAGATTTCTTCCCAATAAAGCCAATGGATTATGGTCGTTTCCTTGTAATATCAATAGGGACAGGAGCTCCAAAATTTGAACAAGAATATAATTCATCCATGGCAGCCAAATGGGGTATTGTCGATTGGTTATTTCACAAAGGTTACACACCATTGTTTGAAGTATTTACACAATCAAGTGCTGATATGATTGATTATCATAATTCTGTTGTTTTTCAAGCTCTTCGTAGTGAAGATAGTTACCTTCGAATTCAAGTAAGTATCATCTATCGAAAATAGTCTCTCTATACTTAATTCTCCAGACTCTACTATATAACTACATTGGATATATTATTGTATTTTAATTATTTGATTAATAATTTTATTTTTATTTTTTGGTTGTTGAACCTAATTAACAGGAGGATGGACTAAGTGGAACAGAAGCCTCAGTGGATGTGGCTACAAAGGAAAATTTGGAGAGGTTAGTGGAAATAGGAGAAAATTTATTGAAAAAACCACTTTCAAGGGTAAATTTGGAAACAGGTTTAACAGAACCAATTCCTAAAGGAGGCACTAATGAAGAAGCCCTAAAGAGGTATATCATCAATACTTCTTCCGTTTAAAATTATTTGTCGTATTTTTTTAACATATTCTTTTAAGTATATATTAATTAGGAGTTTTTTTATTATTTTATTTTTATTTCTTTGGTAATCGATACCCACATTAGAATCCAACTAATTTAGATTCGCACCACGTAGGGATCTGACTAATCCAATTTCGCGCCACATAAGCCCCGTTTAGAGAGAGTCACTTTTTACTAAGAATTATTTCACACTAGGACATTAATTTAATTAAGAATAAAACAATTTCATCCACTGCACCACATAATTTGTGGTATAGAAGGAGTATTAATTTGACTCTTTTAGAAAAGAGTAAGAAGTTTTAAAACAAAACAACACTATTATTTGACAACAAAAAGGTGTTTGAAAAGTCCTCCCTTGTTCTTTGTGTGACTAAATTGATATACTAAAAATTAATTAATTAAACCATACATAATAATTTAAAATATTTTTGTATTATGAATATATTTTTGCTAGTCTTTACTATTACTATATGTCATAAAACTTAAGTCATTAAAATATTTATTTATTTTTATAGGTTTGCCAAATTATTGGTCGATGAAAGAAGATTACGTGGGTCAAGATCGCCCGTTACCAAAAATGTCTCGGAGTAATATAGTCATCAAGAAAAATCCTACACAGAGAAATTATAGTGAATTTAAATAATGGATATTATCAGTGTAAATTTCTTTATATTGATGTCTATTCTTCGTATAAAATTTGTCGTATTTATAATATAATTTTTCATGGCGACTAATACGAATTGCCACAAAAATCTATGCTACGGATAATATGAATTAATTAACTTTTTTCTCCTTTTAATAAATGAAGCTTGAAAATGTAGTTGATAAATAATGAGTTAACTAATTATAATTTAAATAATTGAAATAATCAAAGTTTTCCTTCAACCCATTAATGATTATGAAAAATAAAATGATAATGGGGAAGCACATTGTCTATGTCATTTCCTTGTCAATAGAGAGAAATTGTTGTCTTGTTTCCATGTAAAGAGCAAAATTAATTAGAAACTAACTTATCTTATTTTTCATTACTACTTACGTTTCATGATTATAATATGAAACTTATTTGTTTTAAGAAGTTTGAATCAAAATTTGCCAAGGCAAATAAGCAGATATTGATAAATTATTCGAATAATTATCTAAAAACATGTCAATTTTGGTGCTTAGTTTCCTTTAAAAAACATTTTTGATGAAGAATGATTTTCCTTACTTATGGACTGAAGTTTTTTTTTTCTTTTTAGATTTAACATAACATTCCTCATTTCAATGAAAAAACATATTTCTTTTAATTTAACTTACATAAGGTCAGGTGAGAGGCTTTTGTTTACTATATATAAAAAAATCTTTCTCTATGTCGATGGTTATATAAATATATAGGATCACAAATATTTTTTTTGATTACTAAAATGTCTCATATATATTTCACCGGACTTGAATCATGTCTGCCAAACAATCTCAATACATATAGCGTAAGATAATTCCACATATCATGGTCAAAATGGAATTGAGTGTTTTCATGTCTTATTATGATGTCCGATTTAACTTGATTTTTTATTGATGAACAAGAACAAAAAAAAAATCAATTAATGGATTGTGGACTCATTCAGCTACGTGTCCTTTGGATCCTTCGCTGCTCCATCATCAATAAAAGTAAGCTATAGCCCCTTATATTGAAATGTTGAGGAAATAGTGTATTTTTCATAAGTCTTTTTAAAATATGAGATTTGTAATGTTGAAAATAAAATAAGTTATGTGATTTATAATCTGTAAAATAAACTATATGTTACCACAAGTAAAAGTGACATAATATTACACAAATTATTTATTTATTTTGCTTTTTTTTAACACCACCACTAATAGTGGGTGTTTAACATGACTGTCATGACCCCAGCATGTAGACTACTTCAAAAGTCATTATGCATTGTTTAAGGTAAACTTTATATTCTTAACTTTGACTTTTAGATTTGGTCTTCCTTAATAATCATTCTTCATTTAGGGTTTAATTTGATGAGGCAAAGATATAGACTGAGTGAAGAAAAAATCTACATTTCTAGATATATCAACATTAGAAGCAGAGTCAGCAATTGGCTTCTGTGTAGGAATGCAAAATTTGAAAATTTTCTATTCATCATCGTTCTGATAAAAAGGATCTAAAGTTGAACTTTATAGAGAGATTTTAATTTTTAAAATTTTTCTGATTGACATAAATAAATTGAATAAAAGTAATATATTCAGTATAATTTTATAGCTAAGATTTAAGAGGGTAGGATGTAAACGCTAGACCTTATGAATTCAAAATATAAACAATACAATTTTCGTTAAAAAAGTTAAAATAATAAAACATGAGATAGTATTGCGTTGAATTTAATAAGATCATTGACTTATTATCGTGCTCAAATTATTATTTTTTTAAAAACAAATTTATCTTTTTGTAAACAACAACAATAAATGAACCTCCAACATCAAGTCCAACTTTGAATTAAAATGGATCTTAAGGAAAAAGTGGATGGGATGTGGAGGTAGGGGTGGGGGCACAGACAAAAACAATTTGAAACCCAAGTCATTATTTTAAGGAAAAATTATGTGGTTAAGTAAATTTATACTACTTAATTACTCATTATAATTATAATTTGCTATAATACCACTCACGACTAATATTAACCATTAATTGCGTGGACTGATTTTAGGTTTGTATAATTAGTCACATTTGTATATGTATAATTCGCCACATTTATATTATTCGCAACTAACAGTTCATTGTTTGATTTGTATACGATGGTTTGTATTTGTATATGACAATGATTTCCTTTGATTTTTCAGTTTTGTCATCATACACATTCAATCTTTTTGTGTATAACTTTTTAAAGTTTGTATAAACGTGTAGTTTTCGGATTTTGTATAATATAATTTATATAATGTAATTTGTATAATGTATTTTGTATAATTATTTAAAGTTTATATGTTTATGTTTGTATCAATTCGTTATTTCAAGTTTTATTATACTTGTATAATTCGAGACTTTATATTACTCAATTATACAAACATACCTGCGAATTATACAAACAAGATATGAATTATGAGATATTGAAATAGCATTGACTTATTATCGTGCTCAAAATTTGAAAGAAAAAAAAACAACAAATTTATCTTTTTGTAAAGTAAACAACAATAAATGAACCTCCAACATCAAGCCCAACTTTGAATTAAAATGGATCTTTACGAAAAAGTGGATGGGATGTGGAGGTAGGGGTGGGGGCACAGACAAAAACAATTTGAAACCCAAGTCATTATTTTAAGGGAAAATTATGTGGTTAAGTAAACTTATACTATTTAATTATTTATTATAATTATAATTTGTTATAATATCCATTCACGATTAACATTAACCATTAATTACGTGGATTGACTTTGAGTTTGTATAATTAGCCACGTTTATATATGTATAATTCACCATATTTGTATTATTCGCAACTAACAATTCGTTGTTTGATTTGTATACGATGGTTTGTATTTATATATGACAATGATTACTTTTAATCGAATCGTTATGCATCTATCAGGTGAATGTTTCAAATTTTTAATATTAATTGTCCGAATTGGAAAGTTGCCTTTAATATAACGACCTTATAGGTCACCTAGAACCCTTTATTTTTGCGTAGTTATAAACATTTGAATTAGTCTAAGAGAAATACAAGTATTCAAAGCATTCAAAGATTAATCTGATCTCCAAACTTGAGATTTGATCATTGTTCTTAGCATATGTGGAGATGATGGAGAAATAAAAAATTTATTATAGGACCATCATAATCATATTTAATAAAATATTGCTTCAAGTTAAAGGATATATATACACGGAAAAAATGTTGTAGTATTGAAGAACATTCTAGATTTTTGACTGATGATTTTTTAATATTTTTCTTTATTTATTTTGCCTATTTTATTATTTTACTATCGTTATTTTCTTTTTTATCATCTTTAATTATCTTTTTTAGAATAAAAAATCATTAGAAATAACTGTCATATTCCACAAAAATATATAATAGAAATAAAATCTATATATTGTAAACACGTATGTTGTTGATTTTATAATTCTTTATTTTTCAAATTAACAAAGTCTCCAAGCGTACAATTTTGCATTTGAAATTGTCTTCTAATCAACAATAAGTGGAATAAATAATATATAGTATTTAATATATTCTTGCTTGTTTTGACTACTCTATTTCTTTAATAAATACACAAATACAAAGTATATTTTAAAACGCTAAGTCATAAATCATAATGTTGATCTCTACCACAATGTTGTATCATGAAACAACACCCAACAAGGGTGTGTGTGCCATGAATTTGGATATATAAATTAAAATAATAATGTTGATCTCTGATATACTCCAGATGCATCCCTTTTTTTCCCTCTCTTTTTTTCTTTTCTTTTACTTATGGATTTTATATATAAAAAAACATATAGTTAAATTAATAACAACAGAAATTTCCTTAGAATTTTTTTTCAACTAACTTCGGTGGCCCGTGACACTGGTTGTTTAAAGCCTATTACATGTTAATCTAAATAAGTAATTATAAATGAACGAGTTGAGTTGAATTTAAGAAATTAAAATCAGATCAAAACTCAACTCATTCATATTTCATGTGGGTCGAAAACGGATCATGTAATAAATTAACAGGAAAAATTTTCTCTGTGTACGAGTAAAGTATGTACGTACATTTAATGTTATAATTATCTGTTCTTTAAATTAATTAGTTGTGGACAATACATCGCTATGAAGAGTCAGAAGAGTTCTTCTCAACTTAATGTTACACCTAAAAATGAGAGCTTTTATTATTTACAACTAATTCGGGGTGACACTTTCAAAAAGATTTTCTCCATGGTTCAAATTTGAGATATTTAATTAATGGCGGAACAGTCATACCACTATATTATAACCCATATTAATATAAATTGCAATCCTTCTCATATATTAATATGATGAAAAAATACATCTTAAAATATTAACTAAAATTTAATACAGTTTAACTATCGAAAAGTAATAAGTAAATTACGAAATGAGTACTAGGCAAAGAATTACTACATGAAATTAAAGCTACATATGTTGAAAATTAAATATATTCAACGTTTACTTTTCTCGAAAAAAATAATATGGATACTTTTGTGCACTTAATAAATGAATCTTTGAATATTTGACTTGTTTTGATAAATAAATGTCAAGAGTTAAAAAGACTTTGTGAATTGTGCCCCTTCTAAGTAACAATATTATTTAAAAACTAAATTGATGAGTTTACTAATTCAAATTAAAATAGCTTAAGTAATTAAAATTCCCCTTCAACTCTTTAATTCTGATAATTAAAATGATAATGGGGGAGCACATTATCTACGGCATTTGCTTGTCAATACAGAAAAATTGTGTTATCAACGTATACAGATTTTATATTAATTAACAATATATGATTTAATTTGACCACGTTACAACAAGAAACTTGTCTTATTTTTCATTACAACTTAAACTTATTATAAATAAGTTATCTAAAACGCTTCATGAATCATGGTGATATAAAAAATATTTGTGTATAAAAGCTTAAATCTCGCAAGATAACTATAATTTAATTTAAATCATGCTTATATATTAACAAATGTACTCTTGATTTAATTTAGCATCTGTTATACTAAGCTATTATTCAAACTAAAACGCTTCATCATATATATAATATGAAAAAAATTGTTTATAGAAGTTTAAATCTATTGCTAGATAACTATACTTTCGTCTAATAAATTAAAATTTGCCAAAGTTGAGGAAAATAAAATGATACTCCCTCCATTTCAATTTATGATCTTAAACTAAAAATATGTTAAATGCACTAATTAAAATATTTTTTAAACTTGTGATCTTAAACATATCATGATATAAAAAGTTGGAATTAAGAAAAAGAAACATACACTTCTTTTGAAACAGATTAAAAAGAAAGTAAGACAGAAATATAATTTCTTATAACGTGATGAAAGTTTCTTTTGTACAAGCCCTTAATTGTGGGTCGTACCTCTTTGACTGATTCCAGATATAGTACTAATATATTTGTGGTCATCACTCGTTATTTTTTTAATTAAATAAATAATATATCCATCTCCAAAAAATTATCCAAGATTTACAAGTTGAAGAAGCAACTTAATGTGTACTGAGGACTATAAATAGATGGTTTGGCATTTGTTAGATATATCAATATAAAGTTAAATCAATATTTTTTCTAGAAATTTTACTTGTTTCATAAACTCTTAGCAATATTATATAAGTAAGTTTTATATAATACTCATATTCATCAAATTAAACCAAATTAATGAAGAAGGTAATGTTATCATCAAGTGGTTCATTGAAGTTGCAACCTCCAACTTATGGTAAACTCATAACAATTTTAAGTATCGATGGAGGTGGCATTAGAGGAATTATTCCAGCAACTATTCTTGAATATCTTGAATCTCAACTCCAGGTAAAACTACTTCCATTACGTAACATATTTTTCGTTTTAGTTTGTTAAAAAAAATAAAAAAATAACACCCTTATTCCATATTCAGAAATATTTTTTTTTATTATTATTTTACAAGTAATGACATATTTTTTTGTAACCACATATATGACATATAATCACAAATTTCAAGAGTTCGGAGATCCTACTAGCTCAGCTGGTTGGGTACCTGGACTTTCACCTCGTTGATGAGACTTAGATTCCGGAGTTTAATTATTAATATAGGAATTGGATGGTGAGGATGCAAGGCTTGCAGATTACTTTGATATAATAGCAGGAACAAGTACAGGTGGCGTTGTTACAGCCATGTTAACAGCTCCAAACAAAGACAAACGTCCTATGTTTGCTGCTAAAGACATAAAGCCATTTTATCTTGAGCATGGTCCTAAGATATTTCCACAAAAAGGGTAAATAATATTAAATTCTTGTTTAAGTACTAATTATAAATTATCTTAATTAGACTGATAATTACTTTAATTAAACAATTTCACAGGATGTTATTTTTTGGATCAATAATGAAGACATTGAAGTCTTTAATTGGACCAAAGTATAATGGGAAGTATCTTCATCAAGTCATAAAGGAGAAATTAGGGGAGACTTATTTACATGAGACTTTGACTAATGTGGTTATTCCAACTTTTGATATCAAGAATCTACAACCAACAATTTTCTCCACTTTTGAGGTATTTTTTTTAAGTTTATGTGAACAATAATATTTTTTCATAGAATTTTGATTACTTCTTCCATGATAATAATAATGACAAAGAAATGAATTTTAGTAATAATAATTGTGAATAGTTATTCAATATATATATGCTTTAATTTGAGGAGTCAGTTTGATGTGAGGTATAAAATATAATAATCTCGGGATAAAATGCAAGAGTATTTTAGTTGGAGGTATTAGATCAATAGTCCTTAGATTATTTATCCAACCATTTATATTATAGTGATGGGATAATTAAGTTATTTCATATACTGATGTCTGATGGAATAACCTTATCGCAGGATAACTTATTTCAAGAAGATTAATCCCAGAATAACTTGTACCCAATTACGATACTTCATACAAATTTATCATTTTTTACTAAACCATCAATTTATTAGTTATTTTGGGCATAGCAAATCACATATCCAAAAAAATTGGGACAATTTGGTGACACATGGCCCAAAAAGAAGATATCAAAACTTAGAAAAAAGTTTGTGTTTTTTTGTTGGGATTGATTTGTTTTGATATAGTCATGATGGAAAGTAAAAGCTAATACTCTATAAGTTTAATTTAATAATCAAATAATTATCGACAAATTACATAAAATGATTTTAAATTAATCGAGTTGGATGATGATTATTCCATTGTTTATTACTCTAACATATTTTAACCCGTTCAAATTTAACAGGCGAGAGAAAAACCATTAATGGATGCTAAGCTTTCAGATATATGCATTAGCACATCCGCTGCTCCAACTTATCTTCCTGCACATTATTTCAAGACTCAAGACAAAGATGACAATTTCCATGAGTTCAATCTTGTTGATGGTGGAGTCGCAGCTAATAATCCAGTACGTATATTACTATATATATTTCGAGTATATTCTAAAGACATTTTCGAGAAAATAAATCATAACTTCAATTAACAAATTCATTAATGATGTGTCACTATCCTATAGTTGGTATCCATGAAAAATTCCTCCGGGGGAATACATTATTTTAAAAAATATATATTTTTCACTCTCCAATCGAACACGGAAAACGTTTTCCAAATTAGAAGTATGTGTCATAAAATATGCCATTTTTTCTTATATATGTCTTGGTAATTGCTTTTTGCAGGCCCTTGTTGCTACAAGTCAAGTGACCAAACAAATAATGGCTGGAAATCCAGATTTTTTTCCAATTAAACCCATTGATTATGGAAGATTTTTGGTGATTTCTGTAGGCACTGGATCAGCAAAAGTTGAACAAAAATATAATGCTAAAATTGCATCAAAATGGGGTATATTAGGATGGCTACTTAATGGAGGATCAACTCCAATTGTTGATGTGTTTACTCAAGCTAGTGGTGATATGGTTGATTTTCATATATCTGTTGTTTTCCAAGCTCTTCATTCCGAAGAAAATTACCTTCGTATTCAGGTATAAGATCTATATATACTGACAACGTAAAAAAAAATTATAACTATTTATTTGTGACAGGTCACTTTATTACAAAAATTAGTTAAAATAAAAGGTGGACCCAAAATTTGGATCATCTAACATGCATATTGATCAACTTTTGGTATTGTGATAATGTAAAAATAAAATAAAAAAATACACTAGCTAATTTATGTGTATATTAGTCGAACTTCTTTCTTATAAGATATTGAGTCGAGGTAGAAATAATTTTTTTATCTCCACAAGATAGTGATAAAATTAGTGTATATTTTACCTTTCTCAGACCCACATATGAAATTTAATTCACTGGATATGTTGTTGTTAGGAAGGTTTAGGTTTTATGACGATTTATCTTAAACTAAAATAATTATTTTGTTTATTGATCAATGATAGGATGACACATTAAGTGGAACAGACTCCTCTGTTGACATATCAACCAAAGATAATATGAACAAATTGGTTGAAATTGGGACAAATTTATTGAAGAAACCTGTTTCAAGGGTAAATCTACAAACAGGTCTATTTGAACAAAGCAAAAAAGAGGACACAAATGAAGAAACTTTGAAAAGGTAAATATTATTTAAAGTCTCTTGTGAATATTACTTTATTATTATCATTAATAACAAATATAGTAATTAGCTATAGATAAACTTTGTAAAGAATAATAAAATTCTATTTATTGGCAAATCAACTAAAATTGTTAGCTACGAAATATTTAACGATAGAATTGCAACGAAATTAATTATGTATATTTTTTTGACAGGTTTGCAAAGTTACTTTCAGAAGAAAAAAGACTCAGGGATTCCAAGTCACCCCATACAAGCAAAACCTCAGAATAGAACATCATATATATATATATTTGTTTAGAACACACAAAAAATTATTTAATTAATACTTGTATTTAATTAACTCAGTATTTATTTAATTTGTAATAAATGACGTGTGAAATTCAAATCGTGTGTGATGTACAGTGTAAAATTATTGTTAATATTCATAAGTGCATATTTACTAGTTGGTCGTACTCGTGTTTAAGTTCATAGTGTATTTTAAAATTATGGATTCAGTATTTTGTTGTAATTATAATTGATTTTTACATATAACTTTTTGTTCGATGTTAAAAGTATTGAATTCAGATAAATTCAGTGCTTGAACATCCACCTCCTCTAGAATAAGGTGCATCGTCCTACAGTGTAATTATTTTGTTCCATTATAGCAGTTGACCTTTCGTCACCTAGTTCATCTCTATATATTCCTACGATGCCTCTTTGGTCATAAATTTTGAAAATAGTTTTCCATGACCTAATCAATCTCTATGTAATCTCTACACAACGTAACTTATAGTGTAGTCTAAGGGTGTGTTCAGTATGGAGGAAAATATTTTTCTTCTAAATTTTTTGTTGATCAAAATTCTTTAAGAATATATATATTTTTTAAAAATAAATTTCTTAAAAATGAGGAAAATGGCTTTCCTGCAAATTGGAAGTAGGAAATACAAGTTTCACCAACGATATTCCTCGTTGATTATGCCCACCCTCCAATAACATACCTCATCACTATCCCCACCAGTGAGTTCAGGAGCGGAGCTATAGTGGTGTCAGGGTGTCCAACCGAACACCTTTTATCGGAATACCATATATATAAGTAAAATAGTACCCTAAATGACTACTTAATATAGTTTGGACACCTTGAGCCTAACAAACAAGTATAGCTCAGTGGTTCTTGGCAACTATAAAGCCCAGGGGGAGCTTGGGGATCGCAAGTTCCGATCCTCACTAACAACATTTGTCAATTATGCCATTTTTTAATATTTTAAAATAGCTTTTTTTAGTTACAATCTAAATAATAGTTAATAAATCTATTATTAGAAATAACTAAAAATTAATATTATTTGATAAAATAATCCTTAATTAGATACAACTTAAAAAATTAAGAAAAAAAATTAAAAAATTTTAGAAGCCAATCAGAATTTTAATTGATTTGACTTTGACTTTTTTTTAAAAAAAATAAAACTTATTTTTTAAAATTTAACTTAACATAAACAAATCTGAAATTTTATATAAAGCAACTAAACGCAAAAAAGGCTTCATATAGAATTCTTTTTTTAAAAACTTGTTTGATTGTACTCTTTATTTTACATGTCTCATTGTTATTGTCGTCCTCTCTTGAAGCATAAAAATAATGTCATTCTAAGTTGAATTTTCTCCTTTTTCTCTTTTTTTTTCTTCTGTCCTATCACGTTATATTAAACTAAATATACATATTAAACTAAATATTATGTAGTTTAACTAGAAGTTTTTTTGTACATTTGTTCATAAAAGAAATTTAATTATTAATATTACGTAGTTTGATTTTAAAAAATTTTGTACACCCATTCGTCATTTTTTTTAGTTAATGTAATTCCTGGTCACCCTTCGTAAAATTTCTGGCTACGCCACACTGCCCACCACTCATAATATCTGCCGAAATTACATACAAATGTTATTAAGATTTAAAAAATCGATTTAATATCTAAATATAAGAAATTAAAATAAGTAAGAAATCAATTTATTTATTTATTAAAAAAAATATTTATTTATTTATTTAAAAGAAAAACAACTTAAAAAAAATACTACGTGAAATTTTTATTTTTTTTCACTTGGAGCAGTTGGAGGTAATGGACGACCTACACTTTTTCACTTGTCCAATTCAATTGCAGGCTGGCAAATAATTTTGCCTTGATGTGTTGTTTGTTATTGTCAGAAATGCTTTATTATTACATTATTGTAAATTGCAGTTAATATAAAGATAAATATGGGCTTCCTCAGTTTGTTGGCATTTCATTTTCTGAATTTAATTATGGAAAAATTATGGAAATTTGACCTTTTAGTTTACTTATTACCATTATCCCCTATAAATTTTATAAATTTTCAAAATTTCTTATCAGATTAATGTATCAACGCTTATCTTATTGTATCTCGCGCACTTATATTATTGTATCTAGCGCATCAGATTAGTGTATCATGTATAAAATGTACATCAGATTAGTGTATCATGTATAAAATGTAATGTATCTTACTTAACAATTAATGTATCTCGCGCATCAGATTAATGTATCAGCGCTTATATTATTGTATCCGTTTTGAGGAATTTCTGTAATTATAAACTTTTAAGGGATAAATTGTAATTTTATCTTAAAAGTATGTGATTTCTGTAATTTGCCCTTTAATTATTCAATATAACATGATTGTCATTTTTCGGTTTCACAATTGATCGATCGGTAAAAGGATAGTTGAATTCGTTTATTGATGGCTCGATATTTATATTAATTTGTTTTATATTTGTAAATAACTAGATAATTATTTGAACCACACTTGTAAAATATGTCATTCAACAAATTATGTAATATTCAAAAAAATTCTAACGATCAAAATAAATTGTGTTGTAGTGATGAAATTGTTCCACTCTTAATCAAAGGTCTCAAGTTTGAGCGCTCGATTTGAAAAATAATTATTGTTGGGAGCGTCATCCCTATATAAGTGCTACAGTGTGCGTCTGTGCAATCTAATTTAGTTGGAACTCCAATATAAGTTTCGAATACTAAGTAGGAAACAAATGTTTATTTTTTAAAAGATAAAAGTGGGACTCCAAAACAAAATAAGGACCTATCCATACAGCTTGCACCCTATAAAACAAAATACTAAACCTCTCAAATCACTACTTACGCTTATTATAAATAATAATCATGTTTTAAGCAATTTAGTAACACTATTAATGTACGAAAGTTGGCAAACTCTTTGATGATTAAATCAACTTTTAGTCAGAAGTTTCAGATTCAAGTCCTAACACTTATGAATATAAAAAAAATTCGAAATAATTAAAATTAAAAATATTATGATTGTTACATAACTAGCTAGTTCCATTTGTCCAATAAAAAAATATCCTAGAATTGAGAAAATTAAAAGGATATTCAACTAATATGGAGTAATATAATTGATGAAGTCTCAAATTTGTGGACCATCAAAGGATATGGTGTAGTAAATGATGTTGCTCCTCTCATAATTAGAGATCTCAAGTTCAGATCCTCGATATGAAAAACTCCTTGATAGGCTAGCGCTACCCTTTGAAAAAGGTCCTATTCATCACAAATCTAAATTAATTAAACTCCAATGCATATATTGAAACACCGTATGAAAAAAAGGTCTGAATTTGTGGTCAAGTTGATGCCTAATCCTTTAGGACATGTCTTACAGGTCCAATTATTTTCCTGGTCACATTCCATTGACTTTTTTTTTAAAAAAATAAATAAAATATTGATCTCCAAAAAAATATCTTGGATTGCTCTTAACATTATTGAGGTCTATAAACTGATAATTTAACCTTGCTGAAAATCAATTAATTATTTTCTTATACTCAAAAAAATGTCATCATCTGGTTCATTCAAATTGCAGCCTCCAATTAATGGTAAATTCATCACAATTCTCAGCATCGATGGAGGTGGCATTAGAGGATTAATTCCAGCAACTATTCTTGAATATCTTGAATCTCAACTCCAGGTAATCGCGCAAGTTTCTCTATCCTCATTCGAATTTTAACTTATTCAACTGAACTCAATATTTCATTCTCTACGTGCTAATTTCTATAGGAATTAGACGGTGAGGATGCTAGGCTCGCAGATTACTTCGATATAATTGCAGGAACAAGCACAGGTGGCCTTGTTACGGCTATGCTAACAGCTCCAAACAAAGACAATCGTCCTCTATTTGCTGCTAAGGATATAAAGCCCTTCTATCTCGAACATGGTCCTAAGATATTCCCACAAAATAATATGTAAATTTTTTAATTAATTTTTTTTTCTTATAAAAATAATTAAGCACTAATATTATTGTTTTTTCATTTTATATAGGATATTGATTGGATCAATAATAAAGGGATGGAAATTTCTAACAGGACCAAAGTATAATGGGAAGTATCTTCATCAAGTCATAAAGGAGAAATTAGGGGAGACTAAATTGCAGGAGACTTTGACTAATGTTGTTATTCCAACTTTTGATATCAAGAATATACAACCTACAATTTTCTCTACTTTTGAGGTCCCTTACTCCACTATTTTTTCTTATTTTTTAATCAGAGGTTTCAAATTGATTTGACCCGTTTAATCTGTTTAACAGGCGAAAAAACATTCAATAATGAATGCTAAGCTTTCCGATAAATGCATCGGCACATCTGCTGCACCAACATATCTTCCAGCACATAATTTTCAGACCCAAAACGAAGATGGCAAATTTCATGAGTTCAATCTTATTGATGGTACTATCGCAGCTAACAATCCGGTACTATATATAATTTAACCTATTTTATGTCACATTAAAATAACTGAACTTTACCAATTGAGTACTATATTTTGTATTATATTAAAGTAACGAAAGGTTACTCATTCTGTCCTTAATTATTTGTCTACTTTTGAATTGACACACTTATTAAGAAAATAATTGACATAATGAGTTTACCATTTTACCTTTATTAATTATGAAGTAGATGAATTAAAAACTTAAGATTTTCAAAAAGTTTACCTTTTTCAAAGTAAAAAAAATTGTTCTTTCTTGATTTGTCAAAATAGACAAGTAATTAGGGACAATTAAAAAGAAAATGTGAACAAGTAATTAAGAACAGAGGGAGTATTTATTATAACAATAAAGTTATTTAATTTTATGCACTATAATGACAACATCTATTTATCTAGATGACTTTATTGTTATAGTAAGTAAAGTTTGTGAAATTAACTCGAAATTTATATGATGTGGTTGGCTTTTGCAGACCTTTATTGCTATAAGTGAAGTGACCAAACAAATACTCGAAAACAACCCATATTTCGACAAAATGAAGCCCACTAATTATGGGAATTTTTTGGTTATCTCGATTGGGACTGGATCAGCAAAATTGGAACATAAATATGATGCTAAAATTGCATCAAATTGGGGTATTTTTGGATGGCTAAGTGGGGAAGGCTCAAATCCAATTATTGATGCATTTGCTGATGCAAGTGATGATATGGTTGATTATCATATTTCTGTTTTTTTTCAATCTGTTTGTTCTCAAAAACAATATCTTCGTATTCAGGTACGGTATATTCCACTCCTAAATATTCTTTCGGTTTAAAAAAAGAATGACATACTTACATTTTTGGCAATACTTTAGTTTAGAAATATGCTCTTATAATCTAGGTATAATATTTGAGGGTAAAACTTTTTTTATAAAGGCAAATTTATATTCAGAATTTATTTTAAGACGTACAGAGTATTTATCACTTTATCAAAGTGCTAGATATTACTACGATATGTGTATTATAATTATGTTGCTCAACAATGTTAATTAGGATGACACATTAAGTGGAACAGACTCCTCTGTTGACATATCAACCAAAGAGAACATGGACAAATTGGTTGAAATTGGGACAAATTTATTGAAAAAACCAGTTTCAAGGGTAAATTTGACGACAGATCTATTTGAACAATTAGACATAAATGATGGCACAAATGAAGAAGCTTTGAAAAGGTAATATTATTTAACTCTCCTTTGAATATTATTAATCAATATATTATGCTATATTAATTATTGAATTGTCATATTATTTTTCAGATTTGCAAAGTTGCTTTCTAAAGAAAAAAAAATTAGGAATTCCAAACCACCTCCTAAAGATAAATTGTAGAGGCGAAATTGTGATTTCATATTAAATGAATCCTAGATTTTATGATTTTGAAATAGTATTTGTAATTCAATTTTTGTATTCTAGCTTTTGATTGTTGGACCAATGTAATAATATTCAATAGTGTGTTATGAAAAACATATATATTAAATAATAGATGAAAATATGTAAAATTATTGTTACATGTTTGGTTATGGAGTACCATCTAAGCTAGAGCCAAATTTAATAAAGAGGTTTTTTACTAATTTAAGAAGAAATTATACTAACTTGATTTATGTTGTATATCTTGATACATTTGAATTCTAAGAAAATAGAAAAAAAAGAAACATCTACAAGGTAAAAATCATATATTAAAAAGGGATGTGGAAAGTTTTCAAAAAACACAATTTGATTCTTCAAATTAATAACTCAACATCGGAATAAAATTTCATTACTTCAATTATTTGTTGTAATAGTTGAGAATAATGTAAAAAGATGTAATTTTAATTTATTTAATGTCTTTATTCAATGTCTTTGATCTGTTATTTTTATCTCAGAGAATAGACAACTTAGTAACAGGGGGAAAAGGAAACATTATAAAATACAAGTTTTATTTATTATGAGAAGAAAAGATGAAAAAGATTATAATTAAAATGTTAAAAATAACCATTTGTCACCATAAATCTCACCATAAATAATTCTCTCTTTTAAAAATAAATATCTGAAACATTTTTTATACATAGAATTAACTCATTCTTAATTAAAATACGATGCCTTAAGAGTTGCGGATATAAAGGCCTACATTACTGCTTCAATAGCTTTAATTTATCATTGAGTTAGTATTGGTTAC
>JAJOOS010004048.1:0-22631 GCA_029582725.1 Solanum chiquidenum | reverse complement strand
TTTTTTTTTTTTATTGTTTGACCCACCCCCACATGAAATATAAAGAATTTTGAAGGAAGGGTGGTTCATTTTTATATTAGTTAATGTAAAAACATGAACGGTTGTTGTTTTTGTGAGTTTCATATCCTAACTATCAATTTTTTTATATTTTAATTATCATCATCTATGTATGAAAATATACCTCGAAGTTGATCAGATAAATTATCAGTTATTTTCATTTTCTACTTGAACTATCATCATCTATTCGACTTGGTATGTTTTAATACATAGATGGTGATAGTTCAGGTAGAGAAATGGAAAAACTGGTGATAGTTTAGGTAGGAAAAAAAAACGACTAATATAATTGGGGTGTGAAATTTACAGAAAGTGATAGTTCATGTGGAATAAATACTCACTCCTTTTAAAATGCATTTTGGTCTCCTTTGATGAAATCAAAAACTTGACTTGCAGGTTTCTTTTGCTTTTTCAGGAACTGTAGGGAGCTGAAAGGAACAAGAGGAGGTAGGGAGTGGAACAAGAACCATTCTCATCTTCACATATTGATACCAAATAATGTACCCATAAAACCTAGACGTGGCCTTTAACTTGACTTCAACTAACATTTATATCCTTCAACTTTGAACGTGCACAAACACTTAAACTTGTATAAAATTAAACAAGTAGATAAACACATTTTTACGATGTTTATGTCTACTTGTTCAATTGTACAAATTCAGATATCTACTTGTGCACACCCAAAGTTGAAGTTCATAAATATCAACTGAAACCAAGTTAAATGTATTATTGTACTATATAACTTCTCTACTAAATACTATCTTCCCTTTTTTTATTATTGCTAATTGGGTACTATCTAGTACTCATGCTAGCAATGGAACAAATACATGTTGATATATACTAAAAAAAAAAAAATGCACAAAGAGAGCAAGGTATCTAATAAGTCCATAACATAGAGGGAGTGATTTCAATCAACTGAAAAAAAAAAGTTGAATCTCCATTATAACCATCTTTACATCATAAAAGCAAACATATAGACTGCTTTCAAAAACTATATCACGTGAATGATTTACACAACCGCAGATTCACTAACAAAATCGACTATGCCAAGTCTGCTACAACTCATGTATGTGCAACTTTTGAATATAGCAGCCCAGTGCTCCGCGAAAGGAACGATTGTTTGTGGGAAAGCAACATGATTGACAGGCAATACACTGAACTGCCAAGCACTCTGATATGCCTTGTGGATGCACAACTTCTATTATATCAGGCCGGTGCTCCCAAAAGGATTGGTTGTTTGCGGATGAGCAACATGATTGGTAGGAAAAGCACTGAACCCTGCATCACCAAAAGGATTGTGGGGATTCATCATTGGATTTTGAGGTTGTGGATAGGCAGGTTCGAATGGTCCAAAAGGATTCATTTGATGTTGAGGCACCGCAGCCATTTGCACTGACGGAGGGGGAGGCATGGTGGTAGACATGGCAAATGGATCAGCAACTTCAAATGGATTAGGGGCTGGTGCTCCATATACTGGTCGTTGAGATGCTCTATATGCTCCTTCATCATACAAACTATTCAGTGTGAGGGAGTCCAATCCACCAGCCTGTTAGAGAGATACCAAAACAAATGTCAAAGAAGATACTTACTTAATTTCACAAAGCAGATAAAAGATAAAGAAATGTTATCAGTATTAAGCATCAGAACGCCACTCCCCTATAGACAACATATATCAATATAGATTTGAGCGACATTCCATGGTTAACTAACTTCAATGCTTTACATGTTTCCCTCAGTTCCGTTTGCAAATGAACATGCAAAGAGAAGCCACTTAGAGAAGTTTTTAAAAATGGTTTCAAAGAGTTCTCTCCAATTATGATCAACATTGCATTACAAAATCCAATTAAGTAAAAAACAGTTGTGTTTAGAACTCTGCAATCTCCCTTTTTTCTATCAAGAATTTGCGGAGAAAAAGATAAATTTGACAGCAAGCACAACAAATGGGATGAAGAGAGTTTAAACATGAAGGTACACTACTACATAGACCTGGCAGTCTGACACCAAAGACCAGATTCAGTACCCTTGCAGTTAAAAAAAGCACAACCTTTAAGAATTGACTTCAAGGGCTTACCAATTGTCTCTCCTGAGCTGCAGATAAGTCGCTGCTGGGAGTAGTGACCAGGGCAAGCTCCCATCCAGTAGGATCAAAATCTTTTGGCTGAGCAGGATTTGAGTCAAATGGTGTTGTCCCTGCAAGAAGTAATAATAGTTCATTTAAAATAAACCAACACCCGATTTTCTCAAGAAGTGTTCTACATATTAGTAGGTGAAATTAGATAATTTACCAGATGGAACTATCGCCAAAGCCAAAGCATTGCTGTCCTCAATTGCTGATGCATAACCAGTTGATGCATTTAGCCCCTGAAACAACAAAAATACTAGTAACAATAGGAACAAAAAGAGAGATCCCAAAACAGTATCCATCAAATTCCAGATAAACAACAAATAATTCAATAAGACTAGCTGAGGTCACCAGTAAATCATCAGATTCCAAGCTGCTTGGGGGTGGAGGCATTGGCGGGGAAGGAGCCTCGGTGGTTGAAACAACAGCATCATCTAAAGGCAGAGGTGGTGGGGTTTCGTTAGCTGAATCTTGAGCATCTTCAGAAGCTGAAGGTTCATCCTCTTGTTTATACGTAAGCATAAGCCTCTCCGGATAATCCTAGTTATAGTTAATATGGTTAGTATTCTACAGTGATATTAGACAATAGACATGTATATTGCTACACTCTAACCAGCTTTATACACTTTATTAAGATATAGAAAGGAAAACATAGATCAACACTAAACAAAAGAAAAACAGAAGTTGGCATATAATTTGTTTGGAGAACATATGCATGTATATGAAATAAATAAATGTAGTACCAGAGTTTCTATTGGCACAGAGACAATCCGGGGTGCTTCTTTTATATACTCTTCCATGGTCACAAGGAAGGACTGAGGAGGCTGAAAATCAGAATAATGTGTCAAGCTGACGGACCATCAAATTTGAAGACAAATCAATCAATACAGAAGCTTGGTAGTATGATTACCTCTCTCAAAACAGGAAACTGAAAGTTCCTGGCAAGTTCCAATCCTTTGCATACCCCATAAAAGTCAGAGAGGTTCATGGCCTGAAACAAGATGATAAACTTACAGATAACCACCATAAACCCACGGAAATGTCCCATGGTGATAGACAAGCAGTAAGAAACGAAAGTATAGGGTACAAAATATTTTTTAAAATGGAGAAAAAAAATATTCTACCAAAATAGCGAAGAAACAAAATATTCTATCAAGTTTGTCTGTGTTCACCTGTTGGCCAGCTCGTTTGTAGATATCAAGGGCCTTAATAGCTTCATGTCTTGGCATGTCAAAAAACTGAATTAAAATCAGTAGAAAAATAATGTCAAACAGATGAAACAGATAATGACAGCAACAAGCAATATTTTGATGAGGTCATGTTATAGAAGAGGCTAAAAGTCAAATGCACCTTGTCAATAAGATTAATTATTCCATCATTTATAGCACAATAGATTTTGAAGCTCTCCTTGAGGACCTGGAATGAAAAATGAGTAAATCTTTACACCACCACTTATTCAACCGTAAAGTCTACAAATTGATGTCAGCTGTCAGCTTAGGCAACACAAGTCTAGGTAACTCCCCACCAAAAACTTAGGTAGAAAAAAAAATTCACTCATCATTTTTTGTCTCTGTTAAGATTTGAATCCTGGTCTCCCTGGTTTTCACCCACTTCATCAACTATTAGGTCAAACTCTTGGGTACTCAATTTACGAGTATCAACGAACTTTTTTGATAAGTATAAAATATCAATCAATTTAACACAGGTAGCCAGAATATTTAACAAAAAATAAAAGGGTAGGCCAAAATAAAAAAACATACCAGAGCAAGGGCATATTGTATCACATAATTTCCAAGTGCTGCTCCCTCAGGCTGTAATATAAGTGAAGACTTTTAGATATTATCCCCAAATAGATGAAATATAGAGCTCTTACAATCAGACTAGGAATGTCATCCGAAAGACATAAAAAGAGAGTTTATCAATCTTCAAAACTTTACCCGACATCCAACAAGACGATACAACAACTGCTGCAAAGCAGGCAACTGCTCCAAAAGTTCCTCGCTGGGCAACTCCCTAGTTCTGCTGTATCCCTGGTCAAAAGTAAATGACACTTGGAAGTTACATTCATACTGACTAAACGAGCAACAGATTAAAACTCATTAAATCCATCAAACTTAGTGTCTCTAGCAGCAGGTAGACAAGCAGTGTCTGTATTGCAATCAGACAGTTCATTTAGGTCAGTGTGACAGAAATTCACTGAAAATGACACTGTGGCAGCTGCTCCACCAGCCAAATGTTAATCACTCATAAGAGCTATTAATTGATTCTTAAATATAACTAGTATGAAGATATTTGCAATGCACATGATAGTCCGAATTTCAAGTAACGATATATAGAAGATATCCTAAATGTATCAAAGACCAGGACCTAAACAATTACTCCTAAGGTTGCAGGAAAATAAATTAAGTCCTGGCTCTTCTCAATGTCCTCGTTTAAATGTTGTACCAAATAGACAATTTCCACATGACTTTATTGGAAGGGCGAGAGGTTTCCTTTGGAGTTAGTACAACGTACTTTTATGAACCCACTGTTAAGTTGTAAAACATACATACCATAGAAATATCTTCTTTTCTGAAACTAATTTGTATCAAAGGCACCAATAGAGCATCTGAAGTTTCAATAATCACGGTAATTTTGTTATTATAGATAACAATTTTTTTTGTTAATATTTTCTTTTTTATGGTAGGAACTTCAATGTGGGTTATTGTACTTCTATGGTTTTATCTAACAAGTGACTTCAATTTTGCTTTTACTTTGATTCACCAAACACAATTTTGCTTCAAATTCAAGATTGTGGTATTCTGAAATACTTAATCTACTAAACACCCACACTTAAATTGTTGTGTCTGGACTATCATGGCATTCTCTTTTTTCTTTACACAACTTGTTAGGTGAGTACCAAGTCCTTTATCCTTCATTTGCCTTATATGTCATCCCTTGCAGAGCTAGAATACTAGTTAGGGGTTTGGCCGAACCCAGTAGCTTTGATCCAAAAACCATGTATTTGCCTTAAGAAATCCCATGAAATGTGTACAAATTATTAATTTGGAACCCAGTAACTTAAAAGGACTAGAATCTTCAGCCCATAAGACTCAAATCCCGGCTCTGCTTTTGTATGTCATGTCAACACAACATAGACAGCAGTAACACAGGAAGAAAAGTTCCACTTTCCAAAGCATCATAACTCTTTTTCTTGTTAATATTCCAAAGCATCATAAGTATCAATAAGTAAGAAAAATTAAGGTGGTTCTATTAATCATCTTTACATAGTAATTTAATAATATGCAATATATCTGAGAGAAACTGTGGATCTGCAACTAGGCATGTTAACAGATCCTCAACTTAGTGCAAGAAACAAGGGAAAGGGAGATGTATAAAATAGCTGATAGACAGCCAAAGCACCTGCTCCACAATGTTTCAAAAACTGAAGTCTCCAATGGTGTGGACCACATGATTTATCCAATTCATGGGGAGGAAAAGCATGGAATGAACATTTTATGAAATGACTTTGCTTCTAGTAGGCTAAATTTATTCAATTTTCTTCACAGAAGAAAAGACAAATTTTTGAACTATGTAGAATAGTAAGCAGAAAGTTCAGCAGTGTTATGCTAACCTTTTCTTGCCCTTGGGCAGGTTTAGGAAGGCGCTCTCCTTCAATATCATACTTCAGAACCCTAAAGCATTCAAGTCGTTCTTCCAGAAAGAGTGCATATGTTCGTACCCAGGCAGAGCAGTCCCAAGCTGGAGGAACGGAAAAGATAGAATCATTCTGGTTGAACTTGATGGAATCTAAAGGTAAATAGAAACTCAAAAGAACATTTATGGTAATTTTACCAACCAATTGGACTTGAATCATCCTTGAAATTGGACATTTGGAGAACGTGTCCTCTCTGTTGGAAATTCAATAGTTCCTCTCTAAATGTCGGATCACCTTCCCTCAATGTTCTGTGGATTACTATCAACGTCTTCAGCGCTACCTATTTCAGAAAATGCGGAAAGATATTTATATGTAAAATGCATCAGTAAGGGCAAGGACTAGTTAAGCAACTTAAGTGTAAAGTACATCACAAAATAGTAAACCACAAAGAGGAGGTGATTGGAGAAGAAGAGCGAGGCATTCAAAGAATGCAGGTCATTGATTGTGCTGACAAATTCCAAGACACCACCTAAACTAGAGCCTTCAAAGTTGCAAGTGAAGATCTTTCTGGAGTACTTTAATTCACCCAAATCCCTGGTGAAATATATTGATGTACTTTTCCCTATAGCTAACAAGTTATATAGCCATAGGTGTATAGTGCAAGAAGGGAGGGGGGGGGAGTGGAACTTATTGCAATAGTACTAAGAACAACATAAACAGTTCCATTTTACACTCCAAAATCCAAATAATCAGAGCCACAATCATAAAATATGGTCTTATTAATATCAAAACATCAATAAAAATGCACTCCCATAGATAAATATTAAATCTACGAAAAGGCACTCAAGTACATGATTTTGTCAATTAAACTAACTGTATCACACTCCATACCGTCCAATTATGTGTCTTCGCCAATCGCCTCGCAAGTGCATGTATGCAGTACGCAACATCAGCACGAGGTCGCATCGCTGATGTATAAACCAAAATTTCTGCAAGAACCAATACCACAATATTACCACCAACATTTCTACTGTAACAACACAAACACAAATCAATAACAATAAAAAAAATACAAACCTAAATGAATATTTACAAGTAAAATCCCTAACAACTAAAGTGATTAACCAAATTCTATAAAACAACTTTTACACCAAAAAAAGAAAAGAAACCCAGGTTAGAAAAACACATGATTTCCCTAAAAGCAAGTACCCCAAACACAATATTCAGAAAATATGAAAACCCCAAATCAAAATTTTCTCAGATTTCCCTCCATAGTATTGGATCTGTTAAAGAGTAAATAAACACTTACTTCTAAGATGTCTGTCTTTTGGTGGGCACTCAACATGATTGGTAGCTTTAACGATCGCCACATCCACATCCTAATCAACAAAATCCACCACCAAAACATCAAAAAATCGAAGTAATTTTCAAGTATAAAGTGCAGAGTTGCCGGCTTTACTGCCACGATCCAAGATTCAGTCTTGATTGCTCAATTTTACACCAAATAAAGTGCGGGAAAAAACCCAGAAAAGATAATCTAAAATACCCAAATAGATAAAAGAGAAAATTTAGGGGACCTTGAAATCGCTATTAACATGGGCAAGGCCAACAGTTGTATGGTCTTTGAGAGCTCCATAAGCTTTCCTCCAAGTTTGAAGCGTACCCATTTTTGTCTATTGGCTTCTTCTTCTCCTTGAGAATCGGTGATTTCTTCAGACCCTTCTTTCCCCTTGATACTCTCTCTCTCTCTCTTCTCTCTCTCTCTCTCTCTCTCTCTCAAATGGGAGGTTACTATTCTTTTCTTCTGTTACGGTTGGCACTTTGACACTTTGTATTGTGAAAGGGCTTTTTCCAACTTGGCCTTGTCATCATTTCACTTTTTTGCCTTTTGGTCCCATTTTTGTTCTTAGAGTAAATTTGGTCGTTTGCCATAGTAAGTTATTGCCAATAATAAGTAAATGAGTGTTTTAACTTGATCTTATTTTATAATATAATTGTAAATTGGTTCGTTAAATGTGTGTTTTAATTTGATTTTATTTCATAATTATATATTCGTCCGTTAAGTTCAGTTTTGAGTTTATCAGTTTGACTTATTGATTATCAGTTTGACTTATGTTAAATAATTATAGAATTATTAAGGTTTATTGATCGTTATCAGGTCGATTATCGGTTTACATTTATGCAAGTTTAAATATCTACTTGTGTACACCAAAGTTGGAGGGCATAAATGTGAGTTAAAGTCAACTTAAAAGACATATTTATGCATTATGCCTAAGTTATTCATAATGGTTATTTTCATCTCCTATTCTTCGTAAAATTATGTGTAGATTCTCTCATAATCTATACATGTACTAGTTATTTCATCTTCTATTTTTCATGTTTGATTGTTGATTTAAGATCAAAGAGGTTTATTATTTGTTTGCAAAAAGTGATGAATAGTAGAGTCCGACTAATAAACGAATTCAATTACAAGGGATCTTCAATGTCATTCTGCTTTTTTCATATTCAAACGTTTAAGGGGGATAGGGTAAAATTAACTATATTTGTTTGTGCCTTGATTTTTAATATATTTTTTCTTCATTTTAAGTTAATATCTCACTAAGGAATAATAAAATGTTGGGTCATCAAATATATATATAATTAGATTATCCAACTTATAAAGAGAAAATTGATTAGAGATTAAAATATCTCGAGCTTACCAATAAAACAGTGTTTGAATATAAGGTTGGATATAGCTCATATACTTAAATAAAATAGTGTGTATAATATAATGTTGAAAATAGCTCATATGTTTTATAATAAAAAATAGTGTGTCTAATATAATATTGAAAATGTAAAAGTTTGGAGAAGCACATGAACAAGCTAACAAGAAGAATAGAATAAAGTGTAGATTAACGGGTAAGACTCTTAAAAGATTTTAATTTACTTTAATGTATCATAGAATAAATTAGGACATGCTTGAAATTATTAAAGTGCATTAATTGTTTTATTATTGTTAAAAAGGGAAGGGCAAATGCAATGAGATTCTAGACAGATCACCTACTTATTTTTTAAAGCTGTTTTTGGAATATTAAATAATTAATACTACTATTTAATGTCAACAATTTGTTTACCTTTTTTTTTTTTGCCAAATAAAAGGTATGATAATTGAATTTGAAGATAGGGTAGGTTATGTCTTCCATCAATATATGTACCTCTTTTTAAATATATATATATATATATATATAAAAGGTTTATCTATATGTATCTACTTTTTCACCTTTTTATTTTCTTTGTCTACCTACTATCTAATGTCTCACAAAAATCAATAAACCTTATTGCCCTTGTGAAATTCTTTTTGTTTTTTGAGCTGAATTAAACTTAAAATTCATTTTTTATGTGATATCAGAGTAAGACCTAACTACATTTTTAATTTACACAATGTTGAGTTCTCGTATTATATTGGCCAATGGCCAATGATCAAAGTCTCGTTTTGGACATGTGAATGATGTTAGAGTTCCGCGTTATATAGAGTGAAATAAGGCAATTAATTTCGTTATATAATTTTTAATCATTGTCACGATTCAAAAAATGGACGTGATGTCACTCGTTTACTCCCACCAAGACAAGTCAACCTCAATCCAACGAAATGAAAGAAATGTGGAAAGTAAAATCAGAATAACATAAAGACAGAAAACTTAGTCATTCTATTTAACCACCAAAATCTGGTGTCACGTGTACAAACCACTAATATATAAATACAAAATTAAAAGATAATTGCAAGTCTCAAAATCTCAAGAAGAACAAATCATAAACATAAGGGAAAAAGAGGGTCCGCTGGGATGACAAGCAACTACCTATCAATGTATCCTCAAAAAGCCTCAGATGTAATAAAAAGAAGAGGACACACGGATCCAGACTCAGAACCTACACAAGTGTAGAAGCAAGAAGTGACTACCAACCAACATGGTACTCAACAAGCAACATAATAATCAGGGGCACCGAACCTCCTCAAACTACAACTTGCCTAGAAATCAACCTAACCTAACATTTTCACAATATACAATTCACAGGGCTTAACAATTACAGTCTAATAGTCACAGTTCAACAACCATGAACCAACAAGTATCAAGGATATCAATCATAAGTGACAAGTAGATCAATCACAAGTATCAAATCATCAAGACATAATAATCAAATACACCGAACATAATTTCAAGATTTATCATGCATATTATCAATCGGAACTCATGTGAACCGCCCATCATTCATGAACTCGACGGTAATGACCTCGACATCAATAACACTCGCCAGAAATGACCTTGACATCAACACACTTATCAGAAATGGCATCGACATCAATACACTCACCAAAACTGACCTCGACATCAATAGCATCTGTCGGAAATGACCTCAACATCAATATATTTGTCAGAAATGACCTCGACATCAATAATCATCACCTGTCTCATCACTGTGTACAAAAATTAATGCAAATAAGCAATTTCACACACAAGGAAGAGACAATAATTCAAGCAACTCAAGTCCACAATAATGTTATCAAAACATTTCATCAATCAACACCTTAGGATTCACAACAAGGCAATTCACAAAATATTATGATCAACACATTGTCTTTCATTAATCCATTTTCTCCATTAATTTCAATCAAGTGGAATCAATGAACCCATCACCTCATTCTCCTTACTCCCCAACACACACAATGAAGGGAAATACAAAAATCTACAAGTTTTACAAGGTTTAGAAGATCACTTACTTTAATTTCAATCAAAAGTTAATCCAAAACTTGAGCCTTCCGTTTCCGAACAATGTCCAAAGCCACAAAATCTAATTAAATCAAGTAATCACAATAACATTTCGAAAATAACAACACTCAATTCATACATTTGGCAAAATAGGTTAAATCAACTCAAAAATCCAATTTCAAAAATGAGGTTTGAATCCGAAATTCTTTACTTGAAAACATTACCCAAGACATTTGAAACTCATTGGTGAAAACCATTTTGAAAAAAAGATTAGAATTTAGCTCAAAATCGCCATTTTATCAAGTTCTTGGCCAAATTACCATTCCAAAAATCATAATTTGAACAAGTAAATTCATTAATAATAATGGGTAAATGAAGATTTTAGATTAGAAATGGTTACCCATTTCTTCTTAAAAACTGGTTCAAATTGCAACACCTAAGCTTTCAAAACTCAAAAATGGTGAAATGGGGTTGAAATCCTGATTCTACCCAGATAAAAAATGCTCATCGCAATGACCAAGGCTTCGCGATAGCAATGAGTTAAATGGGCCAACTCATCAAAGCTTGACCACCACAATCACGATTGGGACTCACGCGATCACGATGCCTAATTCACCCAGAGCTATGCGGTCGCGAGAGCCATCCACGCGATCACGATACATAACACACAGACCATCGTAATCGCGTGGGTTGGCCTGCGATCACGATGAACAAATTACACTGCACCAGAATCACACAAGGCATAAAATATTTCCGAAATGACTCTCAAGATTCGTTCGAAATCCCGTACACACAAATCATAGGTGCAAATTGACTATACTCGACATTACTGACACAATGAAACCATTGAAACATGAATCCTAGTTTTACTTGACCCGAGTCCGTATAAGTCGCAAGAAACTAATCATAACACCTAAAAAGGCTAAATAAAAGTTGGGACATCTAAAATTCAACCAAGACCTCCTCTAGACCTAAAATCATCCCTCAAATCCAATGAAACTCTCGAAATTCTAATTCGAGCATTCGAACCCCGAATATTGACCAAAATCAACCCAAAGGCTAAAATCTTAACAATTACCATCTTAGGATCTCAAATCTTCAAAAAGACTTCGAATATGAAACCGACAACTCTCTTAGGACAAATATTTTCACATTTCTTGATGGAATCAACATAATTCAATTATGACACTCGAAACTCCAAAAGACACCTAAAACCACTTTTTAACAACTTTAGCCTTTCAAATTCCAAAATTCTCAAAATTCACAACTTTTAACTCAAAACCTGAAATCAATTTCAAAACTCATTCAAAAATGACTCGGGGCCAAAACAGGAAGGGTAAACGGTAATTTTATGAATTTTTTTAAAAATAACTTACCGAATCATTACAAGCATCCTCATTTTATGAAATTAATTTTGGGGTTTATTTAAATAAAAAATAAAACCTTATAGTTTCAAAATTTCTTATTAGGTCTTGTATATGTTTCTTTATTCTTTAAATATCAAAAGAGAAATTATTTGAAATTGGTCGTGATGAAGATAGTCAATATTGAACAAATACTCATGTTTTAATATGATAATAATATTCTTAATTCATTGTATTGAAGATAGTCAACATTGAACAAATGCCCATTTAAAAGAAAAAGATGGAAAACATAGGCTCGTAAATGTAGAGATTATTCATAGTATATAATTTGAATTGTAAATAATATTATTAGACAGGGAGTTAAAATTTGTGTGTTTATTAGATCTATATCTATATTCTAGAAGAAAAAATGTCATTGACTACTTAAAAAATTATTTAAATATATTAATTGTATTTTAAAATAAATAAATACATGATATATACATAAAATTTGAATTTGAATTTACAATATAATATTATTTGATAGGGAGTTAAATTTTGTGTGTTTATTAGATCTATATCTATATTCTAGAAGAAGAAATGTCATTGACTACTTAAAAAATCATTTATATATATTAATTGTATTTAAAAAAAATAAATACATGATATATATATATAAAGATCCAAGAATAACATTCTCTACAAGCCTACAACATTACTCTAATGGTTGTTTGGTATGATATGGGTTAAACATATTTATTATATTTAAATAGTCAAAATATTTCTAAAAATATTATTTTATTGAAGAAAACAAGTTTTTTCGTAAATGAAGGAAATGACATTTTTTAAAAATGAATATAAGGAAACAAGTGATATTCAAGTTCGGTGTCTCCTCCCAACTCAACGCCATCAATATCCACACCCTCCGAAACCCTACTCTCACCTTATAGTATTTTATTAGATTTTTACATTGCGATAATATTTTTTGCTTACTTATCAAATATTAAAAATAAATAAATAATAAATTCAATTATTCTTCGAGTAATTATTTTACTTAAGATCAGATCATTTACATTCGAGATCGCCAAATGCTTAGGACTTGCTCTATTCAATCCTTTTCCTTCTTCTTATTGTTGGTATTTCGTCATACACATTTTTTTCGTTGTTTCTCGAGCCTCTAGTGAGTTACAAACATAGTTGATAAAATTAATATAAATTGTAATGAATCATTTGGTGAATGTTTGATCATGTTTCGTTGTGAAGTTAAAATTTTTTTTTTTTAAAAATTGACATTATACGAAAATAACGAGACTGTCTACGAGAGTAATAAGTACAAATTAAGGGACTAAATTTGCTTTGTTTGAAAACTTTGAGGACTCTTAAAACCCCCGCCCCCTCGACCGAATCAGGAGAAACTAAAACCCTGCCGTACTTCCCTCCGGCCTCCATCCTCCATCCTCCTCGCCGGAGCTTTCCCCGCCGGCGGACCCTTTCCACCATTCCGTCAGTACGCAATTCTCTTTGTGGTATGATTCTCTTCTAGTAGCAGTTTTTGCTTTTAGTTTTACTTGACTTGCATTTGTTGCAGAAGGGTGACTTTTTTATGCTCAAATTTGTTTTCTTTTTTCTGTCAAGAATTGAAATTAGGTGTTGCGGTTTGTGATTTTTGCTGAAGTTGGAGTTTGCATTGTTGGGCATTTGTTTTTTTTTTTTGACCATGGTGTTTGCACCAACTTTTGTGCACCTAGACTAGTTCCACGAGATACATGTCACCTCCCACCCGCAACTGTATTGTTGCATTTGGTGATGGAGCTAAGCCGTAAATAATCTTGGTGTTCTTCTGACTGGATTTTCAGCTAAACCATAAACCATTTACCCTCTTATCTTATTATGCTAAATAATGCTGTTGTACTTAGAGAAAGGGAATTTGTCATAATAAAGTTCTTAATTTACGTATGACATGTAAAAGCTTGCTACTTTATCTTATGTGCCTCATATTTGAAGCTCATATCTCTGTGTGTACTTCTTGTGTTATAGGACACAATAAACCCTGCTGAAAGAGATGGCTTTTATTGTATTTTTATGAGTGACAGTCCAGTTGATGTGATGGAGTTATATAGGATGGGCAAGAAAAGAGACAAATAGTAATAGGGCATTTACCCTAGAACGTAATCGTTAACACTCTTGTTTGGATGGTTATTACAGGGAAAAAGAGAGGGCAATGAGCCTCAAGACTATACTTCGTTTCTGCAGACAATTTGCTCTCAAGTCTTTTTGAACTGATATCAGTGAATATTCTGAGAGGCTATTTTACCACAATAAGTAATAAATTTAATTATAATGTCCATTTACTGTTCGATCTGTTAAATCTTTGAAACTTATAGGAGTCATCTGTGTTTTCCGTTGTATCGTAAGCTCTGCAACTTCCCGAGGCTGCTTCTCAACATTATTTTATAGACCATTAAAAAATGCTAACTTGTGTATTCAGGTTTGCCTAATTTGTATAATGCCCCGAAAGCCGGCAAGACATTGCAGACCAGCGCGATGTCTACCTTTAAGTTTCTCTCCATTTGCTCGTTCAATGGCACGGATTGCCTCAAATAACAAGGTTGCACACAAGGTTCAAAATCCCAAATTTCCAGGAAATAATCTACCTACCTCTTCAGGTGAAGTATTTGATTAAGTTGTTATTTTGGTATATAGTATGTAGTTTCTATCTCATGAAAACTTATTATGAGCACAGTGATCCATTTCAATTTCTGGTTCTGAAGCCGAATGTTTTCCATCTTAGATAAAAGGATGGTAAATCACGAACTAATAGACAAGAGTGAAGATTCCGGTTCTTCAGATGATGAAGAGTTTGATGTAAGGACATTCCATTACTTATTGCTGGTAAATGATTTTTCGTATGTGATGTCAGTACACTAATAGCTTCTCCTTTGGTTTTGAAAGGGCACTGTTCAAGCAGATTTTGAGTTCTTTGATCCCAAACCAAGTGATTTTCATGGGGTGAAAATCCTGCTGCAGACCTACCTTGATGATAAGCAATGGGATTTGAGTGGTTTTGTGGATGTAATACTGGGTCAACCCACAGTGGGAACTGTTATTAAAATAGAGAATGATGACGATGATGGTATTTACTCCATTGTCACTGCTCTTAACTTGGGTAGATATAAGGTAAGAAGCTAACACTTTATGTGCTACATCCATGTTATGCTAAAATTTAGTCACCATCACCCGGCCTGTGATGTCAAATTTGGCATCCGAGTTTGGAGATGCTTCTGAGTTCCCATTTTGTTTGTCCATCGCTAAATTTGCTAATTCTGTACAGGAGCTCATAATGTTGTTAGTGTCATACTCATTGTATTCTTGCAGATTCACTGTTTGTCTGGCTTTGATTGTCTAAAAATAGGATCTAGCGTGCATGGCGGACCTTAAAGAGTTCCTGCTTAAAGCATGCCGCCAGAAGGATGTGTTCTCTAAATTGAGCTTATTTCTGGGAGACCAAGCCAAGGATGTTGGTCTCTTGGTCTCTCAACGTGTTGTGAATCTTCCTCCCCAGCTTTTGCCACCCCTTTATGATGCACTTTTTGATGAAGTCTCTTGGGCTACAGAAGATGAGGTTAGATGAGAATATTAGATGGATGAGCTTTATGAATTATTTTCACGTGCTCGTATTGTTTTCTGTCTGCCGTTTCTCCTCTTGTGAATGTAGCTTTACCTTGGTGTAGTGAAACTTTTGTCATTCTTATGTCTTTAAGCCTACAGAGGAGCTCCGGAGTTCTTTCTGCTTCAAGTTTTACCTAGTAATCAGTAAAATCTACAAGGTAAGGCTTATTCGTACCTTTTTGGTATTTGAGTATGGATTTATTATAGTCTAGTAGACATTAAATTGTCCGCTGCTTGATGGATTTTCTTATAGCATAAGAATGCGGACAAGCAAAATGGACCAAGTGGTGATCAAACTATTGTATACATTAAGGCAGAAGACGAAATCTTTCACGAGGTACCATCATTTATTTTTACTTTTATTTTTATTTTCTTGCCTTTTTGCTGCAACGTCTCTGATTCTTCCTGTAAATATTTCTTCAGTTAAGCTCTTGGTCCTTCAGTTTTCCTTTGCATACACAGCTGGTTAGGACTGACGAGGCAAGTGCTTTTCTTATAATATCAAAGCTTTCATGTATTTTTTGATGGCGGTTAATGTTTGTTAGTATATATGTATTGATTTCCTGCAATTCGTCAAATTCTGTATATTGGAGAAAATACAAAGAAAACACCAAAGTAATATGTCACTTGTATATATATTCCACTGCCATTCAATTGGGATAGAGGCTAAGATTAATTGAAAGGGTCTACTGCATCACTCTGTTATTTTCTAAGAACAAATTATTTATAAAACAGTAAATAATTTGCCATATCAGTGCTCAAAGTCCATAGCCCAGAACTGTAGAAATGCAATTGTTCTTATTTATTGAGAGACCATGTCTGCAACATGTTAGCCTTTTGGTTTACCATAATAATTTGAACTAAAGGTAGTAAGTATAACCTTTGGTTGTATTTTTGTTGTGACCGCTAGTTTTCAAAATTGGGGTAATATCTGTTAAAAGACAAGCTGCTAGCACTTTCTTCAATTCGTGGAGAAGCTGATAATTCAACGATAATATTCTCGTTCTGGTTAATTCTTCTGATTATACCCACTTCATGCTATATAATATTTTCTTTTTTTGGGTTAAAGTAGAAAACTATTAATTTCTAATAATCCAAAACAGGAGTAGCAATGCTCTTAAGAGCAAATAGTTTCCCGGAGCAAGTCAAAATATATAATGCCAAAATCTAAGTCTTTCTAGTCATAGTGGTGCTAGATATCGAGAGGGGAAGCTAGATAGGTAATAGAATCAAAATATGCTCACTTTCTCCCTTCCATAGCAAGTTTGTCTGCTACTGCATTAGTTTCCCTGAAGGTGTATCTGATCTCGGGCGACCCCATCAGCCTCTTCAAAGGCCTGCTGTGATTTACAAGTGAAGGGTAGACATAGTTAGGATTATTCAGCATTTCAATTATATCTCTGCAGTCTGTTTATATTTCTAAGGGTAAAGGCCTTCAGCTTCTGCAACTTTAAGGCCATTATATAAACCACAAACTTTGCATGTATATGATTTGTTTATGCTGCTTCCATAATAACCAAGGCCCCAATCTCCCTTCTGGTTTATGATTATGCCTCCTATGCCTTTATTACCTTTAGCAGCTCTATCTGTGTTCAACTTAAAAAGACCCTTCCTAGGAGCGACCCAGTGAACGTTTATGTCGATATGAGGGTATAACTAATATGATTAGTCACAAGAGTTTTGAATTCAGTAGTTTTTGCCAGAACTACTGAGTAGTAGTAGTTAGTAATGGCTTAGTTTCTTTCAATATGTGATTCTATCTGCTGTTTCATTTGCTTTGTATGTTGCTATTTTGCTTCGAAAACTTTGCTTTTGAGGGTCTATCGGAAACCTCTCTACTTAGTCATTGCTCTTTTGATTATACTTGCCATTCATGAATAAAACACTTATTCGTCTCCTAACGTTGCAGCTGAAAGATCATCGGCTAACTGGCTTGGTAATGGCAATAGACGCAAGCAACATCCCTGTCTTTCGACAGAAATTGCACTCTTTAATAGACCAGTGATGATTTAACGCGCCTTTGGAAGTTATACAGATTACTACTCGATGCCTCAAGTTGGACATGAAAGCAGTAATCTGTTTTTTGACAGATAGATTAAATGTATTCAGTAATGATCTTACCTTGTGGAGTTTCTTGAATTAAGTTCTTTCACATATTTACAATCTTAATTTTCTTGTGTACATTTTTCAGTCTCAATCTTCACCAATTCATTATAACAATTGTTATACACTCATCGTCCGGGGAGCTTGCTTCCAGAAGCTCTCCGGACCGTATCTAGCTCACACAGTTTTTTTTTTTTTTTGGGTTTTCCATTTGGTGTCTGGAGACAACATTGGAGCTGCGACTAATTCTGAATTGCGCATTACAGGGACCATTTGGGTGTGGTACTCTCACTAGTATTTTCTTCATACCAAGGTCTCGAACCTGAGACTTCTGGTTAAAGGTGAATCAGTTCCACCACTGTACCACAACCCATGTTGGTAGGAGCAAAAGATTAGAGAAATGTTATTTTAGGTTAAACACTAAAATCTATATTTGATGAAATTTGAAACCTTTAGTTTCAACTTTCAAGTCACTTTCCTTTTGCTTTATTTTATATCTATCCGCAAATAATGGAAAAACAAAAAGGGTGCAATGATTAGGAAAATTCAATGATTTCTTGGTTTCATATTAATGGTTATCATTTTATTTGTTTAGAAACTAACACACACAAATTCCTCATAATCATGAATTAAGAACTACTTACATTTCTTACTAGTATAAATTCACACTTTTTTCCAAATAGTTACTAATTATTTATTTAGCGATGTAATTTTTTTCATCAAATTTTAACTTCTATCCCTTTTTTTTTCGTTTGATAGTCTTATATAACTCTATCAAAATTCACTTCTATCAAAAACAAATTAATTTAATAAGTCCGCGCATTCCGCGCGGATTGTACCATACTACTTCACTTTTATTAGAGGGACAGTTTTATTTCTCTTTTTCACATTTTTTTTTTATATCTACTGTCCCACTTTTAAAATAAAATTTAATGACTTGAAAAAGAGAAAAATAAGGACAAGTGGTTAAATAAAAAAGCAAACCCGGGTCGTACGGTAAAGGATCCGAATAAATCACCTCTCTCTTCCAAAAATAGAAAAATCCCCAAATTTGGTAAATCCCTAACCCTAAAACAAAAACCTATAAATTTCCTTCATCTTCTTCATATTTTTTCTTGAGATTTTGATCTCTTTTGTTACAAAATTTTACATTGGTTTGCTCAAATTTTCGTTTTTGATGGTGGAAATTTTCAAGAATTTGTTGATGATTACTTCTTTATCATCTCCAATTAGGGAGATTTCAATTTCTTCTTCTTTTTGCTTTGCATCTTGCAAAGAAGGTTGGTATTATCGTTCCATTGGTCTTGATCCTTGAGCCATCCATTACGTGAACATAATTTGGCCTACGTACCAAGAGAAACTCTGTTTTCGTGGCTCGTAGGCCATTTTCGTATTGATAGATCCAAACTATTATTATTTTTGTTTATTTGTAACGAATTTGAGATTAATTAACAAGATGTTGCTTTATAAGACGAAGAAGATTCAATCTGGGAAAGGAAATCGGTTGTTGATTAGTATAACTGTTGTTGGTAGTGCTGGACCGATTCGTTTTGTTGTTAATGAAAAGGAGCTTGTGGCTAATGTTATTGATATCGCGTTGAAAAATTATGCTCGTGAGGAGAGGCTCCCTGTTCTTGGATCAAATTTTAATAATTTCGTGCTGTATTGCCCAACCGTGGTAACAGAAGGTATTGATAGTATTGTAATTGTTTATATTTCGTTGATTAGTTGCATTTTGAGAAATGTGTTTTGATTTGGTTTAGCTGAAATTGATTTGTTATGATATTACTCGAGTTAACAGGTCGGGGCATGGTAGAGCAGGGCAAATGAAGCTTTTATAAGCTTCGTCCTGGCATGGTGTTTAGTTTAAGTTTGCTTCTTGTTGCCATGTTAAATATGTTTTTGCTTACCTTTCATCGTTTCGTGTATTGATCAATGTCTTATTCAGTTTACATGTATAATTGATTAGTTAATTATGTATTATATAGGAATAAAAGGACTTGAGAATGTTGAAAGGAAATGGCCTATTCATATCGACTAAGTCTTTAAACCTGCCCCTCTTCGTCCAGCCTCATTGCAACTTGCTGCGAAGTGTATATCTTTGTATTGCTGCTTGATGTCTAAGATGATTTTCAACATTGTAGAGTTATGTTGGTTGTGACTTTTGTGGCTGTTGCTGTGGTAACGTGTGTTTTTGCTTACATTGTGTTGTTATTTCAGATTTGAGTCCATGGGAGACAATTGGATCACTTGGTGTTCGTAACTTTGTGCTGGTCAAGAAGCCACAGTCTGAGAATTCAATTCTTGATGCGAA
The DNA here is from genome assembly GCA_029582725.1 of Solanum chiquidenum. Lineage (NCBI taxonomy): Eukaryota > Viridiplantae > Streptophyta > Magnoliopsida > Solanales > Solanaceae > Solanum > Solanum chiquidenum. The sequence goes on along the minus strand of JAJOOS010004048.1, from coordinate 2,644 downwards.
ACAACCAATTCTTGATGGGAAACAAGTAGTTATGGCTCGGAAGGGATCTGGAAGTTGGAAGGCGTGGTTCAATAAATCACTCAGTCGCAAGATAGTTTCTTACTGAATTCACAGAGTCGACGTCAAGTAATCTATAATTCTTTTTTTTTTTGATTCTATTCTTTTTTCATGTCTCTATGTTTGATCTTGTTGGTGTTTTCGTAATGAGAAATTAAACATTTTACCAGTTCTTTAGATTTATAGTCTAGTCGTTCGAATAAAGCAAATCTTAGTAGAGAGTCCCCTGAGTCACTGTCAAGTCTACTTGTTATATTCAGGTTAAAATAGATATTGGTTGATTATGCAATGGCTGATTGTTACTAACAGTCTACTTCTTTTGAAGAGCTTATGCTTCTTTCTTTCTAGCTTATTGGCAAAAGTTCTTTCCTCATTTTGCTTATTTGGGCTTTTAGTTAAGTCAAAAATCAAACAAATCTTGTCATTTGGGGTGTGTTTGGTATGGAGGAAAACATTTTCCCATTGTTTGGTTGCCCAACTTTTTTTGGAAAGAAAGTATATTCATTTCTATAGTGCCCAAGGTTGTGGCCTAGAGGTCAACGAAATGAGTTCAAAATCATGATGTATCAGGTTCGAAAAACATTAGGTGATCGTCCCATCTTACTTAGTATTGTATTGCTGGTGGAAGATAATAGATATCCTGTAAAATTAGTCGAGGTGCGCCAAAATTGGCCTGACGTCAAGGGGTGGACATGTCCCTTGACCACTTCTATTCGCATAGTTTTTTGAGGAGACAAGGCATTATGTCCCATTCCTTGTCATGCGTTTTTAGTCTTTTGGCACAAAAAATGGCTAGTTCACAATCTACATTCCTAGTCACAATAGTTCACAATCTACATTCCTAGTCACAATAGAAATACATAATATTTGTACCCAGTAAAAATTTAATAGGCATAATATATAAATATGTGTTTTAATATGATCTTAACTGATATCTATGCCTTTTAACTTTGGTTGTGCATAAGTAGACGTTTAAACTTGTATAAAGTTGAACAAGTAGACACACATGTCCTACGTGACATAATACAAGTAGGATGCCGGATTCTGAATTGCCATGTAGGATGTGTGTTTACTTGTTCAACTTTATACAAGTCTAAGTGTCTACTTATGCACAATCAAAGTTGAAAGGCACAAATATAAATGAGGTCAAATTAAAAGACACATTTATATATTATGCCAATTTAATATGTTGTAATTTATCACGATTCTTCATAAATGTTAAGTACTACTCACAAAATTTTGGAAAAAATCGAACTATTTGATCTTAATAGAAATGAAGATGTACATTTCATTTCCAAATAAATAAAAAGAACATAAATTAGTAGTAAAAGAAAAAAAACATCAGTTAAAATGTAGTTTTTAGCATATGGGAACAAAATTTGCAACGGCTGAATAAAACGCATTCCTGGAATGCGATTTAATAACAAATTCCTGCGTTTCAAAATATGTGGAGTTCCACGTGATGTTTTTCAAATTTTACCCTTTTTATATAAGAAAGTTTTACGTAACCAATAAATACCAAAGAGTTACATTCCAAATTTTTTAGATCTTACTTGTAAGACTATATACTGTGTATGTTATCACTATAACAAAAATAATTTTTAGTGGCAATAATTAGACACATTAAACAAGAGTGCTAAAGTCTTTACCGACATTAGCTAAGTGTCATTCGATCTAGTGTAGCTAAAGGCTTTAGGGACATATACAAAGAGTGCAAATTGCCGCTAAAAATAGATATTTAGCGACAATTAAATTATTGCCGTTAATTAATTGCCGCTAATGATAATTTTTGATGCAGTGTATTGTACCCCTTTGGTCCATTTTATTTGTCATGTATTTCTTTACACGTTTCTCAAGAAAATATTAACTAAAAGAGTAATTTGATTAAATTATTTTTATTTATTCTTTGATCTTAATTTAATATTGTTATTCTGTTTTTCATGATATCAATCTCTCCACATTTATTGAATAATAAATAATTAGTTATATCTTAAAAATCTAAAATGACAACTATTTTGGATCAACTACTCACTCTATTTCATATTATTTGACTCATGTTGATCTGACATATTATTAAAAAACTTTAATTGGAGATGTAGTTTATTAAACAAACCTTATTAATGATGCTTTGAAACTCTAAATTTGACTGATATTACTTTATATAATTATTTAATACTAAAGGCAATATAGAAAAAAAGTACTAAACTCTCTTGATTTGCTAAAATAAAATTTATTTTTAATATACAGATCAAGTAAAATGAAACAAGATTTATTTTTAATATACAGATCAAGTAAAATGAAACAAAGAGAGTATATATACAAGAAGTATGCCCATTATTGGAAAATGGTGACCTACTACTTTGAATTGCTACAAATAGATTGCCAACTAAAAGACCATGTACCAACATTAACATAAAATATGTACATGGAAAGTTTGTGTTAAATTAAAATTAGGATGTTATTGGTTGAGAAGATGACCTAACACACAATTTTTCCTACCAATTATCACAACCAAAACTTAATTCTCAATTCCTAATTTCAACATTCACATATCTATATAAACTTGTTAAAAGTGAAACTTAAAAGT
>JAJOOS010004047.1:0-43013 GCA_029582725.1 Solanum chiquidenum | reverse complement strand
ATGAAATAATTTTTGATTGGAGAATATATTTTCTAATCATCATTTTAATAAAGAATGATAGGACGTTGTTGATGTATTTCATTATATATTCTCGCAATGAAAATAAAGTAATTTATTAATAGAGCATATATTATGACTTATTCATTAAGAATGTATTATTCATCATTAAGTAGATGCTAAATTTGATAAGTTTCATTATGTATCATCATTTCAAATGAAGAGATAATGATATGGTCAAATAATATATATAATGATATAATTAATCCAAAAGTAATACATTCTAACATATATCTTTTAATCCTCGCGCGAAGCGCGGTCATGTTCCCTAGTAAGTTAATAATGGAGAACTTATTGTGTATGATAATGGAGAACTTAAAAGACATTTGGAGAGTTATATATGACAAAACTTTAATTTAAATTCTTTACTCCAAAATATCATTATAGAAACTACCATTTGTGAAACTTACATCCACATGAAAAGAGTGGCAGTCCACCCATCTTACAAATTTCATGCCCTTCTTTGGAAGGTTTCCATTCGCGAACATCAGCTTGAAATTCATAATAGCCTATTTTTTTTTTTTTGTAGTTTGAAGTTTTTTCATGAAACACGTGACAATATGATATGAAAAAGATATGTGAGCTATGAAATTTTATGATATTATATGGTTTTCCACTTATATGTACATGTATAAGTTCATATCAATTGAAATTTTATTCGATTTTTTGAACATTTTTTCTCATATAAATTTACTTGACAAATATCAGATCTCGTATGATATAACTGATTTAATTTTGTGTCTTATTTCAGTTGGTATTTTCATTTTTTCTCGTGAAAAAGTTTGAAGTAGATATTTGCAGAAGCACATTTGATGGATGCCAATGGGTTATTGAAGATTTCAGACTTTGGTCCATTCGGCAAGTCAAATGGAGTTTCAATAAGGTATGACGTTTAAATTACAATTAATTTTATTATCCGAGATGGTTTATTTGAAATTATAGGTTCTTGCATCTATTTAATATTTTTTTTATATATAGCGAACCATACAAAGATCTTATAATATAATTTTTGTATAACTAGACAAGCCCACTTATAACATGTTCGGAATGATTTATTTTAAGTATTTTAAAAGTAAAATAATTTTTTAGGCTCTTTTATAGTATTTGGATAAAATAAAAAATATATTTCTAAGAAGACAAAATAAGTTCTAATTTAGAATTTCTACTTTAAACATTTGTCTTATAAGCCAAAAACTATAAGTACATCTAAACATACTCTTAAAAATATGAAATTTATTTGTAGTAGATAAGCTACGTTTAATTTGAAAACTCCAAAAATTACTTCAATTAAATATTAAAATTTAAAAATTGCTTCTCTACATGCTGCTTCTTTGGTAAATAAATGGTGATACATAATTTTTTTTGTGCAAAATAATTTTTGGTGTTAATAGAATTATCGTTCTCCTTGCAAAAAAGTAAAAAAAATTTTTTTGTTATATATTGTGTTTTAAATATATAATATAAGTAATAGATAATCAATTATAAAAGAATGATAAAAGGTTTTATGTTCTAAAGATAAAAAAAAATGGCTCTTTTAATATTTAATAAAAGCTTAAAATTAGACTCTTGAATTTTCAAAAATAAGATAAATACACAAAAACGTTATTCACATTCTAAAAAGAAAAAGAAGTCTTCCAGAAAGGATTATGAAAAATGGAAGTAAGGGAAAATTGATAAGAAGCTGAGAAGGGCCGAAGAAGGAAAAGGAGATTCTTCTAAAAGAAGAAAAAAATATCAAGATAAAAGGTCTGATACTTGCCATAAATGTGGAAGATATGGTCACTATGCAAAGGATTGCAGAGTCAAGGAAAAAATTAAAAATCTTGATATAGATGACAATCTCAAAGATTCTCTTTATAAGATTATGCTTAATTCTAATTCGGAGAAATCAGACTTCAGTTATAGTAGCAATGAAGAATCTTCCTCGACAAGTGAGGATCTTAAAGCTCTCCAACACGAATATCTTACGTCTGAGGATGAATGTTCACCCTGCCAGCAAGGTTTAACATGTGAGAAAAACCTGAATGAGGAAGATGATCTTTATAAGATCTATGAGCAATTCAAAGAAATGAGTCTCAATGTCATTGATAATGACAAAGTTCTTGAGCTTTTACAAGATATTAAAGATCCAGAGGTAAGAGCTCAAATTATTGATAAAATCAGCCATTCGCCTGATAAAAAGAAAATTCTTATTTCGGAAGAAATCCCTTCCATTGATGGTTCATATACCATGACAGAAGTTAAAAAACTTCTCTTAGAAAGAAGAAACCTTTCTAGCTCTCCTACTACTATTAGTGATTTAAAAAGTGAGATTAATAATCTCAAAGAAGACATTATTAAACTCAAAGAGAAGAATGCTGTGATAGAAGTAAGACTTGATGCTTTTCAAACACTCCGTGAATTAGGTAATGCCTCGGATTCGTCTTCTTCTCTTGAAGGTGAAAATGATAGCCTAGAATTTTTTAAAAACCTTCCTGTAAAAAATGATAAAAAGGATTTTTTATTTAGTCTTAAAGCTTTTACTTCCCAAAAATTTTATACGAAAATTACTCTTCTTATTGATTATAATTATAAAAAAGAGTTTATAGCCCTTATTGACAGTGCTGCTGATTTAAATTGTATTCAAGAAGGCCTCATACCTTCTAGGTATTTTCATAAAACTACACATAGCCTCCGTTCTGCTAATGGAAGCAAAATAAATATCGAATTTATATTACCTAAGACTTTTATTTGCAGAGGTAAAACTGTGTACCACAAAGTTTTGTTTTAGTAAAAGATATTACTAACCAAATTATTTTGGGAGTACCTTTCATAAATGATATTTTCCCACTTACCCATTGGGATAACAATAAAATTATTGGTACTTGGAACAACAAACCTTTTATAATGGAATTTTTCACAAAACCTTTTACTAGAATGATAAATGATTTAACTGCCAAATTGATTTCCAAAAACAACCAAGTTAGTTTCCTAAAACAAGAAATCAATAGTATAGAAATTGATCAGTTTTTACAGAATCCTAAATTACAGGAAAAAATTGTTAATCTAGCTAACCAATTCTCTTTTGATATTTGTGGAGATCACCCTAATGCTTTTTGGAATAGGAAAAAGCATGTTGTAAGTCTTCCTTATGAAGATGACTTCAGTGAGGATAATATCCCTACTAAAGCAAGGCCTTGCCAGATGACTTCGGAATATCTGGAATTATGCAAAGTAGAAATCAACTCTTTGCTCCAAAAAGGCCTCATTAGACATTCAAGGTCACCATGGTCTTGTACAACCTTTTATGTCAATAAACATGCCGAACAAGAAAGAGGAGCCCCCAGGCTGGTGATAAATTATAAACCTCTCAATAAAGCTCTTAAATGGGTCAGGTATCCTATTCCTAATATAAAAGATTTACTTGATAGAGTTTATGATGCTATTATATTTTCTAAGTTTGATTTAAAATCAGGTTATTGGCAGATTCAAATTTCTGAATTAGATATATACAAAACTGCTTTTAATGTACCTATGGGGCAATACAAATGGAATGTCATGCCTTTCGGATTAAAAAATGCTCCATCTGAATTTCAGAAAATTATGAATGATATATTCATACCTTACAGTAATTTTATAATTGTTTACATAGATGATATCTTAGTCTTTTCCAAAAATATTGAAACTCATTTTAAACATCTAGACTTATTTAAAAAAATTATAATACAAAATGGTTTAGTTTTATCTCAACCTAAAATGTCTTTGTTTAAAACTAATGTTAGATTCCTTGGTCATAATATTGAAAGAGGAAATATTAGTCCTATAAATAGAAGTATTGAGTTTGCTTCTAAGTTCCCTGATATTATTACTAACAAAACTCAATTACAGAGATTTCTTGGAAGTCTTAACTATGTTGCTCCTTTCATAAAAGATCTTGCTCAGAATATTGCTATCTTATATGATAGACTTAAAAATAATTCTAAAGCTTGGTCTGAAGATCATACTGAGGCTATTAAAAGGATTAAGGATAAGGTTAAAAACCTTCCCTGTCTCACACTAGCCAATCCCAAATGGGATAAAACTGTTGAGACTGATGCCTCGGATATAGGTTACGGAGGAATCTTGACTCAATATTGTCCTGATAACAAACGTCATTTTATTGTCCAATTTTATTCTGGGAAATGGAATCCAGCCCAAAAAAATTATGCCACGGTAGCAAAAGAAATCTTAGCTATTGTGAAATGTGTCCTCAAGTTTCAAGGAGATCTTTACAATCAAAAAATCATTATAAAAACAGATTGCCAAGCAGCAAAATTTATGTTCAAAAAAGATTGCAAACATGATGTTTCTAAACAAATGTTTGCTAGATGGCAAGCTTTATTAGCACCTTTTGATTTTGAGATTATTTATAAGAAGGGTGAAGAAAATAGTCTTCCAGATTTTCTTACCAGAGAATATTTAAACTAATTAGTTTCTTGATTTACAGGATGAGACCATCATGGCCCCCTCCTTCCAGAAGGGGTAGATGAAGAGTTAATCCAGGAAGAGGAGGTCATATCCTAGCTCAGCATGGAAATAGACAACTTGTTTCTGGCAATGTTGCTAGCAGCAGTGGTGTTGATACAGACCACCCAATGTATAAATAATTCATGGATTTTATGAAATCCAAGAGGGAAACAGACAAAAGCCCTCCATCATATTCATCGGCTCTTACAGAAGAAGAGAACACTGAGGTGTTTGATTTGAATGAAAAAAGAGAGGTTATACTCCTCTTAGAAAATAGTGATATGAAATGGAAAAATGAGCCATGGCAAATAATGTCAAAGTATTTGGATACAGTATGTTATACAACATCCACTTATAAATACAGGATGAATTATGAGATAATATTATCGACAACAGGGTCATGTGAATTCCAACATTTCTACCCTGCAAATACAAGAAAAGTTTATAACTTTTCCAAATTCACCATAAAGAAAATTATAACTCCTGAAGAATGGGGAATGAGTCCTCTAAAGGAATTGGATTATATCCACCCAGAGCAAAAGATGGCTGTGAAATATAACTATTGGGATTATGTGGAAGGCTTTAATAAAGCATTATTATATGAAAATTCTAATAGGAAACATTCGTGGTTTATCAAAATATGTTCTAATAATTTTGATAAACAAATTCCAAATTGGTTTTGCAGATGGTGGACTTTATATGGTCCTTCTATAAAGATACTACCTAAAGATTATAAGAAACTATATTTAGAATGGATCGATGTATCTCCAACACTTATAAGTCTACAAGAAGATGATATCTTCTTCGAAGGAATGTCAGTCATGTATTTTTTCATTGAATTTTCAATTCCTTGGATCATGAAGTGGTCAATAGGAGTTAATACTACTCCTGAAGGGTTCCCGTGTTTACAGAGAACCTTTTATACAAAGTTTTGGAACAAAATGATCCACAAAGACCTTGAAGGAAAAATTCAAGGCCAAGAAACATTGGACTTAATAAATAAAACTATTGGCAATTATTATATTATTGTTGCTAAGCCACCAGAGGGATTTAGTCCATTCCAGCAAATTAGCAGGAAAATCCAAATGAAAAAGGGATTAATTTCAAAGTCCGAAGCCATAGCATTATATATGGAAGAGGTAAAAAAGGACTTAATGAGAAATCTTGATCTAGAGATTAAAGATGATAGCTCCATGATTTCAGCCAGTCATACAAATGATGAAGACGATGTCCCATGCCCTGCTGGAGAAGGACAAGAAGTTGATGATGATGATGAAGAGGATACTGAAATCATTATGCAACGATATAAAAAAGAAATAGAAGAAATGGAAGAATCTTCCACGTCTGCAAAAGAGGCAAACGGAAAAAACAAGATAGATTCTTGATTGAAGAAAAATGACAAACAACTTTTATAAAGTAAAGGAATGCTTTTATAAAGCAAAATAATGCTTTTATAAAGCAAAATAAAGCATGACCTTTAAATAAAGTAAAGGTCTTTTTACTATTTAGGCCACCTAGGTTTGTCGGCCATTGGTTTTTGTTTGATTCCTTTTGTTCCTACCTTCTCGCCTATATAAGAGGAGGATTAAGTGTATTAGAGAGGTAGGTTTCAGAAAACCCTCTCTCTCTCTCGTTTGTAATATTTTTCATATTTTGAATAAAAGTTTGCAATTCCGTTTGGTACATCCTTGTGATTAAGCACTTTAAGGTATTATACTGATCTTTTACTTCTTCCTATTTCTTATTTAGATATTCAGCCTATGATAGGCTAAATTACTGTGTAGAACTCTAACATACTAGATTACTATAATGGCATAGCAAGTAAGAATTGTTTGAACAATCAGATGTGAGGTCAATAGATAAACCAGTCAGGTTCATAAAAGATCGCTGAAGAAATCCGTTGGATTACCCATGTGAAGGGTGGACCAGGGCGGACCCGGATAGTAAGGATTTTTATGAATCTAGACAGGAGTTATCTGTGTTCTAAAGGTTCCTCACAATTGATTGAACGATCCTTAATTTAAAATTTCTAAAATAAGCTAAACTGAAAATATTTCATATAATAAAAGTAATTAAACTACCAAAAATGGGGGAGGCTTTTATGTAGATTTACGTTTATTTATAAAAGCATTATTTTATGATTATTTTTTTTTAACTAAGGAAAGAGCAATAACTTAATATTGAATCTAGAATTAATGATTCGGCATCTCTCTTGATCAAATATTATATTTTTCTTTTTTCTTCTTTCTTTATTTAAGTTTTTTCTCAGTTTTATCCATTTATTTATTTTTATGTAATTCTTCTCCTAAACTACTCCTCTTCATCTTCATAACTTCTATTCTTATTTAGTATAAGTATTATCTATAACTCCCAGGTTTAATGCATTTATTACCCCCAATTACTTAATGGATAAGTTTATGACAGTTTAAAAAATAATAATTAAATAGTGGAGCTTGTAGCTCCTTTTATTCCCTTCAAAGTTTATGACACCTTAAAATCACATTAAAATGATATTTTTATCCAATAATATTTATTTTGAGAGCTATATATATAAAATTAGGGAATTAAAAGGAGAAGAAGAAAATATGATTTGATATTTCTTTTTTTAAAATGAAAAATGCACGGGTAGGAAAATAAGAAAAGAAAACGCCGAAAAAAGGAATATATTAAAAATAAAAGAATTTAAAGAGAAAATAGAAGGATAAAATAAGGTAAAAGTGCATACAAAATTCATATATTAAATTTGTGTTACATATATAAATAATTTAGTTTATTAAAATTAACCAAAGGAAATCAAGTTTTGAATTTTTTTCTATCTTAACTTTTTTTAATAAGAAATAAAATTATTGTTTTTACTTACAATATATTATATAAAGATTAGAAGAATGAAAGATACTTAAAATAAGTGTGAATAATATCATTGGTTAAAATTTAAAAAATTTAAATTTTTTTTAAAAAAATGAGCAATAAAAAAATTAACTAATTCGTGCGAAACGCGAATGGGTTCACTAGTGGAGTGATAAAGAGAAATCTCTCAATTACAAATTTTTATGATTACAATTCTTAAATTGCAATGATACTCCAATTTAGTTGTACTGTAATATACCTTTAGGACTATTCAAAACGAGTCACTTTTACTCTCCATTACTTCTTTGGGTTAAAAATGCTCTCGTTATTAGGTTTTTGGATCAAATATGCTCCCCAACTAGCGAAAAAGTTCAAAACTACATTGTTACTAACTGTTGCTCCGAAACCCAAAATAAATTAATATTATCTTTGAACTATTCAAAACAAGACTTTTTTTTTTTGGCTCAAACAGCTCATATGATAATTGATGAATCTCTCCGTTTTTAATTTGCCTAACTTTGGGATAAATTTTATTTAAATAGGAATAGTTTGACCAAGCTTTAAACTCATAGAATTCATTTTGAGAAAAAAACATGTATTTATAGTAGTTACATTAAATTTTTTGTCCGCTTATTTATGGAAAAAATGAGCATTACTGATTACACATGACATCTCCATTGAATTCCCAGTCCCTTTTCCTTATTTGTCCTAATTGGGTCTTTGTTACCAAACTTTTAATTTAACCTAACCCTTTTGCAAAATAATAATAATAATAATAATAATAATAATCTGGAAACCTAATTTCCAGGAAGTTAACCTGAAGAGGACAATTCAATTTTAAGCACTAGAGGAGTTGAATGGCCACAAATTATGCAAACTCTTTAACTCATGTAGAAGAACAAAGCGCACTGAGCTGACTTCATAATTGACCGATTACTCCGACATTTCTCAATATATTATGCTAAATTTTCTGCATATTGCTACGAACGTTGGACTAATGTTACAAATCTTACCTAACTAAATAAGAACAACTTTACTACGTAGACAAAAAGAAGACTTACATAACTAATGTCACTCAGAAAAAAAATAAAAATCACTTATTGAAATACTTTACATTTTTCACTTGGCGTCAAAGAATGGAACAATAATAGTATGCAATAAGGAATTTATCAGGACAAGCAGACTTTAAAATCCAATAATTTATATCCAATATTATTGTACACAGTACAGGTGAATCTTTATGTCCCTTTCTATATTTTCTAGTCTACCTTAAAATACCCAACTTGTCAATATCATGAAAAATCATACAAACAATTAAAATTGGAGAACAAATTTAATAGTATTAAACCGGGTGTTTATCATGGCAGGGTACTATTCTACCACTAGACCATTGGTGCAACTTGTTATTTATTTGCTCATGTTACCCTACAATCATTTAGATATTAAACAGAACATATAAGAGAGTAGTTAGAATGGAATGAACAGGACCAGATTTCTGAAATTTTGGTATTCTAAATGTCAACAAGTAATCATGTTTTGAAGTTGAGGTCAATTAGGCTTGTAGCAGGAAATGAAGTTCAAATTTTGCACATCCAAATTATATTCTTCAGAAACAATAATATCTATGTTGTAAAATGAATGTCCACACAATATACTTTGTGTCCAAATAAAATACTATGTCCAAGTAAACTTTGTGGTCAAGTAACTTTGTAGCCAAGTAACTTTGTGGCCAAGTTTTATAACCTATATATATATATATATATATTCCATCTTGTAATATGATACAATAACAAGAAGTAAAAATCATTCAATAATAAAGGAAAGTTACTACTACTATTACTTTGTCACTCTCTATCTCTACTCTTCTTAATTTCAATTTATTATCTTCATTTTATAACACGTTATCAGCACGAGTCTCTAACCTATCTCAAAATATACATGAGATGAGTAGCGAAATTGGAGAGATCTTTCAGTATGGTAAGTATCGGGTATGTATTTTACCAATCATTTAATTATGAGCAAATTTTATGTCACAATATTACCTTCCCGTATCTCTTTTTTGAATCTAACATTTATTTGATAACAAGAGTTCTTAAAAAGTTGTTTGGAACATATTAGTACTATGCAGAAGATGTTTATGTTTGTATTACTATCGGTGTAGTTGCTATATCTTAGTGTAAATAAATCTTTGTATGATATGAACTTTGATTTCGGTGAATTTTAATATATATAATTAACTGAAATAAGCTTTTTAGTTAGCAATAGCTATGACTTATTCACTTTCAAATTTGTGATTTACTTTCACTCTCTTTAAATATATTTTCTCTTTATGCTTTATTTTGGCTCAACTAAACAAAATTAATAATAGTAATAATAATAAAATTATTTTATTGTTTGATCTTTCGTTTCCACTTTAATTAATCTACAAAAAAAATAAAGTGAGATTATTGACATGTTATGTGCAAATATGAGAATATATATGTATTGTCATTATAAAATATTCATCTACACATGTTTAAAACTCCATTTCTAACATGAAGGCATCAATTCACTAATTCGAAAATAGTTCAATACCTTAGAAATATTTCATTTCATTTGTCACTATATTTCAGAGTTTTCTTTCCATTAGAAATATGCATTTGAATGATTTCTAATCTTGAGAAGATACAAGGATTATGTTATTATGAATTATTATGTCAAATTTTAAGTAATAATCTTTACTATTCCAAATGAGGTTGGATATATCTTGAATCATAAAATAAGATAAAATGTATATGGTGGACCAAATAATTATTCTGATAAGTTGAATTTAACTTGAGATATCATTTTATTTATTGTGATGATTAGTATTTACCTCTAGTTGTTTTATCTTTGAATTGTAATTTAAGAAATATTTTTTTTTATTTAGCAATTAGTGAAATTAATTATTGGAATGAATTTGTTTGTGTTCCAATAAGTGAATTATTAATAAAAACATTCAAGTTGAAAAAGATACTCAGAGCTACCAAGGACCAACTCTAAAAGGTTATAAGTTTATATATGATCTTTTGAAGTGTTATTATGACTAAATTTATTTGTGCTACCAATAGCAAAGTAACGATATGTTAAAAGCTCAAGGATGAATTTTATTTTGGACTACATATAATGTCATTTATTGAGGTAAGACGGTGGATTCAAATTTTATCGCACCAAAAAGGTAAGACATCGATTAAAAACTCGATGCACCATGATGATAAGATTTTGGGTTCAAGTCCCATCATATTTTGGCCCGACACGCCTTTTTATGGATAAGACATTGGGTTAAAGTCTCAATGCAATATATTGATGATATAATGATGACTGAGCAAATCGATACGCTCTTGATAAAATAAAAAAATGCGAAGCTTGTCCCATTGAATATGCTTCATTCTTTGAAGCAAATGTGATAGCAATATATTAAAAGTTTGAAAGATGACAAGATAATTTTATGATTAAACATATGAATATGGACGTGAAGGGACAAAATTATAATAGTCATCATTGTGATAATTATAAAAGAAAGAACAATATGAGTTCTCAAAATGGTCTTCTAAAGAGTGAAGATAATTTTTGTCATCAAAATGGTATGAAAGGTCATAAGAAACATGTTTTGTTATGAGACCTAATAGTTTGATAAGCTTATAAATCCTCCATCAAAGAAAAGGATGAAAAAGTGGTGATACACTTGACTTTCGAAAGTGATGTCGAGGTATGTGTATGTCATATGAATATGATAAATTTCAAAGCATGACAATGAACTTCTAATGAAAAATAATAATAATAATCATTATGAAGTATGTGTATATGATTATAGTCAATTTCTTGAAGAGAACGTGTCTTGTGATAATAACATTCTTGAAAGTGAATGTGTCAAGAGATGATGAAAAATATAAATAAGGACATACTCATGTATGATTTAAGAGATACCACAACTCACCCCTATGGGAGGTTAGAGGGAAATAAATAAATTTTTTTGTTGGTATAAATGGTCATTGGTCAAGTACTTTTAGTACATCACAAATATTGTGGTACGTTTTATGATGAACTATCGAAATGGCAAAAAAAAAGGGAAATAATCCTTGACCACAAAAAAAATTGTCATTGATTATGTATCTTTGTACGTCAAAAAATAATAATATTTTGCCAGATACTAAACAAAAGGGAGGAGATACTAATGACAAAAGTAAATCAAGAAATAAGTTTTACTTATAATGATTTTGACCATGACAATAATGATATAAGTTTCTCCTTGAAAGAGATGTTTACCACACAAATAATGTTATGAAATATGTGGTAGTATTCAATGTTAATTATGAGCTTTGGTGAGCTATTGTGCTACGACCCAAAGAAATAAAATTTCTCATGATATTAAAATTGTAGTAAGTCTCGAAAGAAACTTTTTAAGTTTCAAAGAAATAGTCAAAGAAAAAACTATTGTGATAGTAAAATATGGAAAGATTTAAGATTTTCATATTACTACAATCAAAGTGGGTTATAAATATATACGTGAAAGATTACCCATATTTGCATATTGTTTGTGGTAACTCAGTATGGGCATGATGATGGAATCACATGCAAAATAAATTAGAAGTTTATTGAAATAAATATTAGTTGGCTTGATCGGTTGATGACCATCCCGGTTCAAATGTGATACGAAAATAAATGATAATTCATGTGGTTATATATATTGAAGAAATTATAAATCCTTCAAGAATTCTCTTGTGTTCCTAGTTCTCATGATAAAATTATCATTGCACCAACTAAGGTTGAGATTATATCTCCTGGAATTTTAAAATGTATAAAAAGGTGAATATGGGCCCGTTCACCTGTCATGTGGACCATTTACTATTATATAGATGCATCTATATTATGGTCGCATGTGCTTTATTATCAACTTGCAATTTGATTTTTGCAAAGGTTGTTTGCTCGAAGTGATAAATCAAGAGCACATTTCAAATTATAAAATTATATTGATGATGTTGATTTATATCCAAGTGGTTTAAGCAAAAATTATATGCCTCCAATTATAGCCAAACCATTGGTTATGAGAATAAAAACTTTCAAAAGAAATTTGATATGAGATGTGTTATTTAAAGTGTAGCAACACTTGTATGTATCAAGCCAACAAGGTTCCTCTAGTATAATTGGTTCATGGTCAGGAACCAAATAATTCTCATCTACAAAATTTAAATGTACAATATAATATTCAATTTCTCCAACAAACACAATGCACAAAGATGAGTTCCTAAATAAAGTTGGGTGAATGTTAGATTGTCTAACATTAGGGGGAGATGATGAGAAACTGGAAAATAAGTTATACATAATGAAATATTTTTTATGATCCTCGTTGAAAATATAACTTAAGTCAGTTGTTAGACATATTCACTGACCATATGTTATAATCTAGTGATAAATGCTCAAATGAAAGGTCCTTGAAGGACATAATTTATGACACGCAGGAAGCGCTGATACGCTCAAATTACACCTCTTTTCAGAAGCATAAGCGATCGTTATCACGTAAAGAATCCAACTTGTAGGTTGGGATCAATTCCACGAGGAATATGGTTTAGACTTAAGTTCAATAACAATTATATTCGTTTAGCCAATGTATTTCCGAGACAAATAAGTAAAAGGGGGGGGGGATTTGTGGAACAAATTTTGGTAATCATGAAAGTAATTAGTAAGCAAGATTCAAACTTTTGTTGTTATCAAATTGAGAAGGAAACTAGGGCGTACGTGTTCCCCATAAGCTCATAACTCCGTAATCCTAGTAGTAGCAATTCCTTCCTAGTGTATTACATGCAAAGCGATAAGTTATGTATCTCTAAATCCTTGGTCTGGCATCTAGAGAATTTCACCCCGCACCTTGGTTCAGCTACGTGTGCATAATTTACTAACCCTTACCATTACCTCATATTAGACATCACATCAATGTATGACTTAGTTTTCACCCTCGCACCAATCGACATTAATTCTATTAGATAGTATCGAACTAAATCTATGTTGATACTTTTTTTCTTATTAACTACCTCCTTGGTCCGGCAAGTAGCAACAAGGCGAGTTCTAACGTTGCGCACCGTTAAAAAGACTTCTAGACGTAAGAATTATCAATGCATGCAAAACACTATTCGAGAATTACTTAATTACTATTCATACTTCGTTAATCGCTCATGGTTCCCACAACCTAAGTTGTGGATTTAGTTACCCATATTAGCAAGAAAACAATTCATAATGTTTGAAGAATAAATCATGAACTACGTAGTAGAGTAGAATAATCCCAGAATTTCAACTTGAATTTCAAAGTAAAAATCACCAAACCGTGCTTAAGAAATTAAGAATTGCTAAAGTTGCAAGTTAATCTCCCAAGTCAAAAACTAGAACAAAAGATAATAATGTCTAACCTCCAAAAACGAGGTTTACATACCCTATATAGAATAATAAGTCCTAACTAAAAAGAAAATGAAATAAAGAAATAAAGTTGCAGGATGCGTCTTCATTCTACAAGACTGACCTACGGTCCGTAGGTCCCTTCCGTGGCTCAGGACTTGGGCAATTTTTCTTTCTTCAAAATCTGCAAAATCTCTGTCGCAATCGACGATTCAACAGTACGGACCGTAAGTCGATCTACGGTCTGTAACTCTTCTCCGTAACTCCACACTTAGATTTTTTTAGCATCAGGTACTGGAACCAATCTCTAAATGATTTGACGGAGCAACAGAACGGTCTGTAGATCAATCTACGGTCCATAAGTCACAACCATAAGTCACAACCGTGGTTCCACACTTGGTCAAGAATTCCATGATCTTCAGCAATGCCTTTCCTGCCCTTCTATGAATATCATCTACGGGGCGTAACTGTACCTACAGTCCGTAAGTTACCTCCGTAGATTCTCTTTTCTGTACTTCTTTCAGTTGTGTCTTCAAGTTTCCGCGCCTAAACCTATTCCCTGCAAACATGAGAAAAACATGTATAAACTAATACAAAATAGCCCTAGACACACACAACTCTCAAGTGAAATGTATAAAAAATAACGTAAACTGATGGTGCATCAACACCCTCAACTTAAAATCGATTTTTATCCTCAAACGACGCACTAAGACTCTAAATGACACTTGTATAGAAGCAAGCAATTTAAGCACAAGCAATCACATGACTCTCTATCCCAACTCTCTTTTCAGGTGCAAAATCTGTTCTCTTAGACTCAACAAGCTAATTTGTGCGGATCAAAATATGACACATATCGACCAATCAACTCACCACATACACTGTTCTACTATCACCAAGGTACCAACTTTCCAACAATGTCACTAGTGCCCTTACTTCAAACGAAATTTCTTTTTTCACACAATAAATATGATTTTAAGTACAAGGATTCATTCAACATTCACGCTTAGAAGTAACTTCAATTACAAGTAATGCTCAATACCATAGGCTTGCCTTTATTTTCAGTGCTTAGACTCTCCAACTAGGTTCTAGGATCACTATAAGACTTTCTTGGCTTGTAACTGAGGCTCAGGGTCAGGTGTGGTACATTTGGGTACTTTTAGTGACTTTCTACCCTCCTTGACATTACATTAGGCTATTCTACCTCTTTTGCCCTATTTTTGACATCCTACCTTTTTCTCCTCTTTCCCTTGATTCTTTTCCATCATTGATATGACTTTCGACTTTGTAGCTCTTTTATTTTTCACTTTTCTTCTTTTTCTTGCTGTTTCTTCTTTTCTTTAGTTTTGCTCACTTTATTTTGCACAAAGTTACACCTTTTTTTTTCTTTTTCAACACCAAACTCTTTTCATACCCATTTTTCTTTAGATTTCCCCTTTCATAGCCATCCTCAACTTAAGGAATTTCCGTTAGTTGAGGTGCACAATACCTGATGTCGGATCAGGGCCAACATTGAGGTCACTTTTTGCATTAGCCACCCTCAACTTAGGCTTTTGGCCTAAGTTGAGGTGCACATGTCCAAGGAGGGATTGGGGCCAAAACAATAGATTATGGGAAGGTGAGTAACGGGTATAGAAAGAAATGGTCTCTTTTAGGCTCAAAGCATTTGGATCAACGGGAGCATTCATTTTCATTTGGTCGGGTTCTTTTAGGCATTTAGTGGACTATTCAGAACAATGGCCTATGATCACTTCCTAGTCTCTAGAGTAGATTATTCTCGTAGGACTAACCGGGAAAGTTCTAGATTGGCACCACTTGTTTGAACAACCAAAGATTCTCGCACACTCTTGGCACACAGTTCAATTATCAGATTTCAGATTACCCAGTTCAAGTCTTTAGCTTAAGTCATGAAATCAAATTCTTCATTATCATGTCATACTCAGAGCCAACACATTCCACTTATTCTAGTCTACAACTTTTAGCACACATTTCAATATCTTTGGACGGGTATAATTTTTTCAACAAGCTCATGTCATGATGCTTATGCTATCATTCTTTATCATGCTTCTACACATGCAATCCTAAACATGCCGGTTCAACAAAAATTAAGCAGTTTCTTGGGGAAAAAGAACATAGGCACGAAAACCCCAAGAGAGGATTATGAGTTGGGTTACTCAGACTTCACCCTATCACACACAATCCATATACCCCACCCCCAACAAAAATAGGTGCAATTGTCCCCAATGCACACAAAAATTAGTAAATATTGATGGATTTGGGTGAAGCAAACCTGTGGTGCTTAGCGCCGAAGAATCATCAACAAGCGGGTGGGTTCGGTTCCTTGGATTCCGCTACAGCAACAGTGGGGTCACCCTCAGTAGTGCCCACATCTTTGGTCACAACACCCTCAGTAATGTTATATGTCGGTCTCACCGCACCCCTAGTGGTGCTCACATCATCTGCCACAGTAGGCAGAACTTCATAACCGGGCATAGAACTCGATTCCCCAGCAACCATCTCACGGGCCCTCTGTTGCCTCAACTGCTTATTTATTATGGAGGCGTTCTGTGACTTCTTCTCCTACCTGGGCTGCCTTTTGCTAGCCTTTTCCTCCTTCGTGAGCTCAGTTTTATGACTAGATTGGTGCCTCTTACCTAAGGCACGTGCAGCTTCTCCGCATCATCTCCACTGAATAGTGCGCCCAAACCTGTATCATCACCTAATGCAGAGGGTGCAGCCTGTGGCTCAACAACTGGTGTGACAGGGATGGCGTCAACATTATCTCGGAGACTAGCTAGCTCGGTCCGAAAAAAGGACATATCAGTAGTAGGAGCTGGCCTCTCTAGAACTCTCAACTCGAAGGCATCGAGCCGCTTATGTACTGCTTGGACCTTTTGGTCCATTTTTGCCTCCATCCTCTTTTCTACGCTCTCTTCGGACTCAGCAATCAACTTCTGCATCAGGGCTTAATATGGTGCAGCAATGTGGCCATCTGAGCCTCTAACTTCTAGACTCGTGCTAGTGGTTTAACATTGGCTCTAGAAGGCAGAGTGGCTCTAGATGAGCTCGTAGCTTAGCTAGCGGCCTGTGAGAAGGAAATCGGGGTATCATCATTGTGGGCTAGAGGGGCAGGATCATCACCCTGCATATGCTCCACCGCATCTACTAGATTAGCATTCTCTAGTACATCGACCCGTGGCCCTCTGCATGGTGCTGCTACATTCGCCTCGTCCCGAATCAGCCCAATATCTAGAGTTCTTGTTGCATGGACCAATTTTTCACAGTGCCAAATCGGCACTCTAGTGTGTCCCTGCATAGCTGAAAGATCATACACGGGAATGAGTAGGTAGTAGTGGTCTAAAAATCCCTATTATGAATCTCCGTTAATATCATGCGGGAAAAGTCTATCTCCTGCCCTGCCACCAATGCTGCAACCATGACCGCTCTATCCCATGTCACCAAATTATAAACCTTGGTTGGTGAGACTCTATTCCACACCAATAACCAAAAGAACTTGGCAACCAAGTTTAGGGTGGCCTTTTGAATGCCCAGCCGTGGTGTGGCGACCCACTCCGCACGCTCTCCATATGCAGCGATGTGCCTAGCAAACCATAGTAACAAAGCCTCCCTCTGCTCGACATTTCGGGTGAAGGCTCCACTCCGCACTGTATTCCATCTATAGTCAAAGTCGGTCGTGTTTAGCGCCCAAGTGTGATCAGGGCCAGGATCGTAGAGGAATAGGCTGATGGTCGCATGAGAGATGTCCACCGAGAAACCTCAGACCATGGTTGAGGTAAGGAGGTCCTGGGCTGTGGGCTTGGACCGCTTATCAATCGACCCTCGGAGAGTTGCAGCATAAGAAGCATAGAACTCTGCACAATCTCCTCGCTATACGTTTTGGGGTCTCGAGCCATCCACTCGCACTTATGAAGCTTAAATAGGTGGTGAATGTCGGGCATGGTGTGTAGATTCCTCGTGAGGACTCTGCGCTCCTCAGTAATAAGCCGCACTATCATCTCTTTCTCATTTGGCATTTTGGCATCCCGGTAGATCTGTCACTACCCCTCAACAGACCATCTACTTGGTTTCCCTTCCACTGGATTAGGGTTGTTGTTTCGTGAAACCGGGACTTCTTCCGAACTAGAGGCCTCATCAGACGAGACAACTTGGTTGTGTGTACTTGAGCCGGTGGCAGAGTCGGACGCAGACCTTGAGGCAGACCCTACAACAGAATCGGAGTAGGAACCCTCTCCATACCTGGAAGCAGACCCAGTCGGTGACCCGATCAGTGTGTCATCCTCATCAGACTAGGAGACAGTGACTACGTTGGTGACCACTTTTCGGGGTGTGTTCTTGGTAGATCGGGGTGCAGTTGGGGGATGTACTCGTGGTTGGTGGGACATATGCGAGATCCTTTTCCGTTTATGTGTCCTCATCAATCAGCCTTAGAGTTGGGGCAAATGATTTGGACTTCCCCTTCTTGGTGTAAGTTACTTGCTTCTTAGGTGCCATGGTACCTGTGGAGGAGTAGTTAGTACCCAAAACAAACCTAAAACACAGTCAAAACAATTTTAGAACTAGAAACGAACAAAACGAAAATAAAAAAATAAAACATTTGGTAGTAAGTTACCGTGGCAACCTACGGTGGGGACCTACAGTCCGTAGGTAGACTTAGTGTCCGTAGAACCCCTCCGTAGCTAAGAGGTACCAAAAAGTTGGTCTCTGTTAGAAACTACAGACATGCAAAATGGTCCTTAGATTGATCTACGGACCGTAGTCCACATCCGTAGTTTCACACTTAGTGAATTTTGCCAAGTGCCTCCATCTACGGACCTGATCTACAATCCGTAACTTGACTTATGGTCCGTAGACGGGGTCTCGTAGATGAGGTCTGTGCCAGGTCTCAGATGTGCCTCAATTTTGAAATCCATTTTGAAGCCCATTGCAATATTATCCTAGTCTAATCATGCATTCCAACATAACTCATGCTAGTTTGTCATTCTAAGAGTTCTAATTACGCAATTTTATAATAACTTCAAGACAAGATGTGGAACACTAAGGCGAAACTTATATATAGACTATTTTTTGCACTAATTTTATGTTATAGCTACACACAATCACTGAACATCATCCCAAGGGTGTTAGTACTCCAAATTTAGCATGCATTTATATACGATTAACTACCCAAGGTCAAGACCCAACTCCTGACTTTCTATAATCAATCTATGAACCGATATACAAAGTGAGGGGAAAGTCTATTACCTTACAAGTAATGAGGAGTGGTGTGATTGTGCGACGATACTATGATTCTAATATCACCAACAAAAGTCACCTACTTGCACCGCACCCGGACACCGAAGTTTGAAAAATGGGGGTTTAATTAGAGAAATTTGGGGGGAAAAGAAAGAGAATTGGGAATATGGAGGATGAATTTAGTGAGGGTGATGATGTATTGATGGTGAGAATGAGTGATTTGAGGGATTTGGGACGTGGAGAAACGGTTAGGGAGGATTTAGAAGAAGTGGGAAATGATTTGAAACTGGGGTTTTTTAAATTAGAGGTCATCCGGGTCGGGTCGGTCAAGCTAGGGTTGGACCTACGAGACCACGCTTATGGTTCGTAGGTTGATCAACGGTCCATAGATGGGGACCGTAGATCACCTTCACACTTTGTAAAATTTCAGACACTTACTTGGGATCTACGGATGCCATATACGGTCCTTAGAATGAACTACGGACCGTCGATGGGGTCCGTAGACCTCTGCACCAGACCATTTTCTGTAGATTTTGCCTTGCGCACCTGCACATGTAGCAACCATTAGGCCATTCTTTTTACATTTTCTAGACACTTTTTAGACACGGACCCTATGCTATATCTAGGCAACACTAACCAAGAAATTAAAGCACCTATCTAATTGAGTACAAAGACGTAATTAACCAAAGAAACTACTAGACGCAAAACAAAACCTATAGTTGGCTAGATTGTACATCTTGGGTTGCCTCCCAAGCAGCGCTTGATTTAACATCGCGGCACGACACAAGCCTCTTGATTACTCAGACTTTATCAAGATAGTAGGCCTTAACAACCTCTTGCACACTCTCTGCGTTCCCCATATAGATCTTGATCATTTGTCCATTTACCATGAACCTTGTTCCTTCACTATTCTCAAGCTCAACCGCACCATTGGGCAACACCTTCGTGAGTAAAATTGGCCCGGTCCATTTGGACTTAAGTTTGCCCGAAAATAAGCGCAACCTAGAGTTGAATAGAAGCACAAGATCACCCACAACAAATTCTCGCTTTTCAATTCATTGATCATGATACCTCTTCATCTTCTCTTTGTACAAGGATGAACTTTCATACGCTTTTAGGCAAAACTCATCAAGCATATTTATATCATTTAACCTTTGATTTGATGCGGCTCCCCAATCCAAATTAAGCTTTTTCATTGCCCACATGGCCTTATGCTCTAACTCTACCGATAAGTGACAAGACTTTCCATATACAAGTTGGTAAGGAGACATACCTATAGGAGTCTTGAATGCGGTGCGATAGGCCCATAGAGCATCATCAAGCTTCCTTGACCAATCCGTTCTATTGGCATTCATAGTCTTCGCCAAAACCTGTTTGATCTCTTTGTTGGACACTTCAACTTGCCCACTAGTCTGCGGATGGTAAAGAGTGGCTACATTGTGGCGGACACCATATTTCTCAAGTAGCACCTTGAACAAACTTATTACAAAAGTGGGAACCTCCATCGCTAATAATTTCCTTAGGTGTACCAAATCTGGAGAAGATATTATTTTTCAAGAATGCGGTGACACTTTTACCTTCATTGTTGGGGAGCGCAACTGCTTCCACCCATTTCGACACATAATCAACCGCAACAAGAATATACTTCATCCCATGTGAGCTCACAAAGGGACCCATGAAATCAATGCCCCATACATCAAACAACTCAATCACCAATATCGGATTCATAGAAAGCTCTTGCCTCTTTGAAAGTCCTCCATCTCTTTGGCAACGGTCACAAGACTTGGCGAAATCATGAGCATCTTGGTGGATGGTGGGCCAGTAGTACCTACACTGCAAAATTTTATGCGCAGTCCGAACACCACTATGATGACAACTAACAGGCGATGAATGAGACACCTCTAGTATACTCGTCATCTCGACCTCTGGCACACAACGACAAATAATCCCATCGGCACAACTACGATACAAATAAGGCTCATCCCAAAAGAACTTTTTCACATCATGCATAAACTTTTTCCTTTGGTGAGAATACAAATCTGAAGGCACCAAATCGCTTGCCAAATAATTAGCAAAGTCTGCGAACCAAGGAATCAAATCATGAGAAGCAGCCAATACTTGTTAATCCGAAAAAGCATCATTGATTTCAGTCCTATCACCAAGCTTTAGCATCGCCTCTTCCTCTAATCTGGACAAGTGATCGGTACCTTAATTTTCAGTCCCCTTTCTATCCTTCACCACAAAGTCGAACTCTTGTAGCAACAATACCCATCTAATCAACCTTGGTTTCACATCTTTCTTCACCATCAAATACCTCAATGCAGAATGGTCAGTATGCACTATGACCTTAGTACCAAGCAAGTAGGATCGAAATTTTTTGAATGCGAAAACCACCGCAAGAAGCTTTTGTTCAGTTACTGTATAGTTCTTTTGGGCCACATTTAGAGATTTGCTAACATAGTAAATAGGATAGAGAATTTTCTCTCGCCTCTGTCCCAATACCACACCAAGCGCCACTCCACTCGCATCACACTTTACCTCAAACGGTTGTCCCCAATCCGATGAAATAATGATGGGTGCAGTAACTAACTTCTCCTTCAACTCTCCAAATGCTCTTAGACAAGCATCATTAAAATAGAACTTACACTCCTTCTCGAGCAGTTTGCACAACAGATGTGAAATTTTTGAGAAATTTTTGATGAACCTCTTATAAAAACCTACATGCCCAAGAAAACTCCCAACACTTTTTACAGAGATAGGTGGAGGAAGTTTTTCTATTACCTCAACTTTCGCTTTATCTACCTCAATGCCCTTCTCAGAAATCCGATGACCTAGCACTATACCTTATTTCACCATAAAATAGCACTTCTCCCAATTGAGCACTAGATTGCAATCTTCACACCTCTTAAGCACCTCGGCCAAATGATCCAGACAATTATCAAAATAGTCACCCACCACTGAGAAATCATCCATGAACACCTCAATAGTGTCCTTCACCATTTCAGAGAATATTGACATTATAAAATGCTAGAAGGTTGCTGGAGCATTGCACAACCCAAATGGCATCCGTTTGAAGGCGAATGTCCCATAAGGGCAAGTGAATGTGGTCTTCTCTTGGTCTTCTGGAGCTATAGAAATCTGATTGTAGCCCGAATAACCGTCAAGAAAACAATACCAACCTTTACTCGCTAGTCTATCCACTATCCAGCATCTGATCCATGAATGGCATAGGGAAATGGTCATTTTCTATCCAAGCATTTAACTTCCGGTAGTCCATGCAGAATCTCTATCCAGTCACGGGCCGCATTGAAACAAGCTCGTTTCTCTCATTAGGAAACACAGTAATCCCACCTTTCTTGGGCACACTGAATCGGACACACCCAACTATTATCGGCAATGGGATAAATAACTCCGGCGTCCAACCACTTGATGATCTCCTTTTTAACTACCTCTTGCATAGGTGGGTTTAATCTTCTTTGGAGCTCAATACTAGGCTTGTGATCCGACATGAGTTGGATTTTATGAGAACAAATATCGGGAGGGATCCCAATAATATCCGTAATAGTCCACACAATGGCTCGCTTGAACCTCTTCAATACGGCAACCAAACACTCTATTTGTAGCCCATTCAAATCAGCCGCAATAATGACCGATAAAGTGCCATCTTTTCCAAAAGAACACGTACCTCAAATCCGGTGGTAGAGCCTTAAGCTTTAATTTTGTTGTCTCATCAACAGACGGTCGTGCAGGTAGGGACTCACAATTTTTCATGTCCAACTCCAACTTGTTTGGTTTTGACCGATATTCACACTTATCAAGTACGACTACCAGCTCATCATACTCTTCAATACCATCACTGTCGAAGTGAATCATAACCATTGTTAATGCCTCAACACCCAATCTCTCCTCAACCTGCACCTCAGAAACACTCTCAACTCTATAGGTTATCGCCGATATCGTTTGGAGCTCACTAGTTTGCTTCATAGACCTACAAATATTGAAAGTCGCCTCTTCATTGTTTAATCTGAATTTCATCTGCTCTTTTTCCATATCAACCAAAGCGCGCCTCGTAGCTAAAAATGGCCTCCCAAGAATGATGGGAACCTCAAAATCAACCTCGTAGTCAAGAATCACAAAATATTCCAGAAAGATGAACGACTCCACTTTCACTAGTACATCATAGAGCACACCTATGGGCCTCTTCACAGTTTTGTCGGCAATGAACAATCGCATCGCAGTCGGTTTTGGATCCCCAAACCTAACTTTTTGTAAATCGATAATGGCATCAAATTAATGCTAGCCCCAAGATCACACAATGCCTTAGCAAAATGCAACAACCCGATGGTACATGGAATAGTAAAGGCACCAGGATCCTCCTTCTTCTGCACAAGGGACGTAGTAGCAATAGCGCTACAGTATTGCAATCTATCATCATCCTCGAAGCTCACGACCCTTTTCTTGGTCACCATATCCTTCATAAATTTTGCATACCCATGCATTTTCTCCAAAGCCTCTATCAACGAAACATTGATGGAAAGTTGCTTCAACATGCTAATAAACCTGCGGTATTTACTTTTTTCAGTCTTTTTCACTAACCTTTGTGGGAATGGAGGTGGAGGTCTGGGTATGGGGACAACTTTCTGAGTTACCTCATCATCCTTCTCTGTCGCATTCTCGGACTCTCCAGTCATCTCAACCACATCATCATCTTAACTAGTATCAGTTTCTACCCTAGACGGCATAGGTGGATCAATGGTCTGCTTACCTCCTCGAGTTGTGAATGCCATGCAATGTCCATCATTTTTTGGATTTTGGATAGTATTACTAGGAAGAGTGCCAGGTTGACGTGGGTTTACTGTAGTCGACAACTGAGTCATCTGTAGCTCAAGATGCTTGATCGACACTACGTGGGCGTCAATTTTTTGACCAATACCAAACAATTCATTTCACATCTCCTTCACATTCTCATCAGTCGCATCAAACCTCCTCATCATTTTCTGCATCATATCCTCAATATATGACATATTACCTCCATCTTCCCTAGGAGTAGAATCCCGATTTTGAGGAGGAACATAAGGTCCAGCCCGATCATTTATGTTGCCATAGTTGTTCCGGTTGTAATTGTTGTCACGATTGTAGTTCCCATCCCAGACATATTAACCCTCACGGTTGTAATTGCCATAGTTCCGACCTTGGTTTTCTTGACCTTGGCGCCAATTATCCGTGTTGGAACCTTGGGCGTTTGGTCGGAAACCCCCCGTCTGCTCATTTACCGCATAAGCATCCTCTTCAAAATAATACTCCTCTGCCGGTGGTGGAGTTCTAGTCAAATAGTTCACAACATTTACCTTATTCGCTCCTCCAGTCACATGCTTTAACACCAACCCTAGTTCAGTTCTCATCTGTTCCATCTCCTCGCGAATCTCATCTGTGGGCTGGTTGTTTGTTTCTAGAACGACAAATATGCTCCTCCCAGTGTCTGACTTTCTTGTGTTCCAAGCTTTATTATTTCGAGATATCTTCTCTATTTTCTCTATAATTTGTGCAAAAGTGCATTCACCGTACGAACCTCCCGCAATAGTATCAAGCATTGCCTTACCATTATCATCATGTCTTCGGTAGAAGTACTCCTTCAGCGACTCATCATCAATACGGTGATTCGGGACACCCCTCATGAAGGCAGTGAACCTATCCCAAGAGCTACTCACAGACTCTCTAGGTAATGCTACAAAGTTGTTGAGTTTATCCTTCTTGTTCAACTTCTTGGACACTGGAAAGAATCTTGCTAAAAATGCCTCTGTCAACTGCTCCCATGTATAGATTGAGTTGTAAGGGAGTTCATTGAACTATATAGCAGTATCTCCGGTCAATGATAGAGGTAACAGACGCAACCCAATGACGTTCGTATCCCAATCCGATCGACCTACACAACTTTTGCAGACAAGATTAAGTTTGGCTATGTGAGCATGTGGATCCTCCGTTGGCAACCCCGCAAACAATCCCCTTGCTGTAAGCATCTGTATCAACCTACTGGTCACCATAAATGTATGCCCCTGAGGTAGAGGCGGTAGGACAAGAGGTCCATCAGAATCGACAATATTAAGGTTGACCCTGAATTTTTCATGCAAGCGTGGTCCTTGTGGTTCTTGTGCCCTCAGTGCATCTCCCAATTTATTCTCAACTGGAGCCTCATTATTCGCATCAATTACCCTCGGAGGTTGCAGTCCAACATCTTCACCTAACTCTCCCCCGATAGGGTTAACCAAAACTCCTTGATTATACATTTTCTGCAAAGCTCTATTCAGTTCGGGATCGTAGGGAATAAGTGGTTCGCCTTGGCTCCGTTTACTTAGCATACACTAGAGTAAGACCCTGAGAGAGACAAAAACAAAGAAAAAGTAAAATTAGGAAATATTTGACTAAAGTTCAATAATGCAATTAAACTTAATCTAAAAGCCTTATTCCCCGGCAGAGGCACCAAAATTTGATACGCTCAAATTACACCTCTTTTTAGAAGCATAAGTGATCGTTATCACGTAATAAACACAACTTGTAGGTTGGGGTCGATCCCACGTGGAATGTGGTTTAGACTTAAGTTCAATAACGATTATATTCGTTTAGCCAATGTATTTACGAGACAAATAAGTAAAAGGAGGGGGGGATTTGTTACACAAATTTTGGAAATTATGAAAGTAATTAGTAAGCAAGATTCAAACTTTTGTTGTTATCAAATTGAGAATGAAACTAGGGCGTACGTGTTCCCCATAAGCTCATAACTCAGTAATCCTAGTAATAGCAATTCCTTCCTAGTGTATTACATGCAAATCGATAAGTTATGTATCTCTAAATCCTTGGTCCGACATCTAGATAATTTCACCCCGCACCTTGGTCCGGCTACGTGTATATAATTTACTAACCCTTACAATTACCTCATATTAGACGTCACATCGATGTATTGCTTAGTTTTCACCATCGCACCAATCGACATTAATTCTATTAGATAGTATCACACTAAATCTATGTTGATAATTTTTTTCTTATTAACTACCTCCTTGGTCTGGCAAGTAGCAACAAGACGAGTTCTAATGTTGCGGCCCGTTAAAAAGACTTCTAGACGAAATAATTATCAATGTATGGAAAATACTATTCGTGAATTACTTAGTTACTATTCATACTTCGTTAATCACTCATGGTTCCCATAACCCAAGTTGTGGATTTAGTTACGCATATTAGCAAGAAAACAATTCATAATGTTTGAAGAATAAATCATGTACGTAGTAGAGTAGAATAATCCTAGAATTTCAACTTGAATTTCAAAGTAAAAATCACCAAAACGTGCTTAGAAAATTAAGAATTGCTAAAGTTGCAAGTTAATCTCCCAAGTCTAAAACTAGAACAAAAAATAATAATGTTTAACCTCCAAAAACGAGGTTTACATACCCTATATATAGAAAAATAAGTCCTAACTAAAAAGGAAACGAAATGAGGAAATAAAACTGCAGGACGTGTCTTCATTCTACGAGATTGACCTACGGTCCGTAAGTCAATCTACGGTCCGTAGGTCCCTTCCGTGGGTCAGGACTTAGGAAATTTTTCTTTCTTCAAAATATGCAAAATCTTTGTTGCAATCAATAATTCAACAGTACGGACGGTAAGTCGATCTACAGTCCATAACTCTTCTCCGTAACTCCGTACTTAGATTTTTTTAGCATCAGGTACTGGAACCAATCTCTGAATGATTTGACGGAGTAACAGTACGATTCATAGATCAATCTACGGTCCGTAAGTCACAACTGTGGTTCCAAACTTGGTCAAGAATTCTCTGATCTTCAGCAATGCCTTTCCTTCTCTTCTATGACTATCATCTACGGGGCGTAACTGGACCTACAGTACGTAAGTTGCCTCTGTAGATGCCTTTTTCTGCACTTATTTCAGTTGAGTCTTCAAGTTTCCGCGCCTGAACATATTCCCTGCAAACATGAGAAAAACACATATAAACTAATAGAAAATAGCCCTAGACACACACAACTCTCAAGTGAAATGTATCAAAAATATCGTAAACTCACGGTACATCAAGTGTGATAGATAAATCTATTCAAAAGATGAAACTTCTTGACATAGAAGAAGAGTAAATGATTAAGATGATCATAATAATAAGGCAGGTGCTTTAGAAAAATAACCATGACATAACACTTCATAAAACCTTGGCAAAGGTTCAGGTATCTGAAAATAATGGAAAATAAAGAGAGATCGGTAAGTTATGTCTTATTAGAATCGATATCATATAAACCGTCGACGATATATTTAATATAATTTTGCGCTCAAAATTATAAATTGTGAGGAGGATCTTGATATTAAATTTGTCGAAAGTTGACAAATAAATTGTTGGCCAAAGAAAATACAATTCAAGTATATTATATTTCACTTGGAAAAGTGATGTTTTGGACTTATTGTCCATATACCAAAATATAATGTCAGTGGGGGTACAAATAAATTATTGTGCGATAAGTAAAATCGTAAAATATAAAGTACGACTTGTGCATTGGAAAATAAAGATTTTTCACAAAAGTCCTGACATTATTATATGGAGATGTATTCTCCTAAGGTGGATGCAATGAGGTTTCTATCAGTCTGACAATATATGAAAAACTTGAATACGCATGATGAATGATTATCATGTCTAGCTAGACACTAAATGTTATATGAATATTCCGGAAAGATATAAAAAGTTATAAAGCGATTCCATTGAATAGTACCCTAATGCTTGTAAGATCGCATTATATAAAGATCACTATTGATCTCATTAAAATGGTTAGAAAGTACCATGTCATAGTGCAAATTGGTGCACTTATGTATCCTACTATTATTATTCATGGTATGATAATTTTATTAATGTGCATACAATATATAACATCACTCTGTCAGTGAAAATATTAGAGTGAACCAAATATTGACATAAATTTATTTATTCTAACGAATTGTGTCAAAATTTATTAATTATGAAATTGCAGATTGATTTCAAGAAAGTTATCTGTTTTCATATAGGAATACTGTCATTCCATAAGACGGTCAATTAATTGTTATACAAGTGAAAATGTATGTCAATGCTTGGTTGTTGCTATTAATAATTCAATCGAGCAATTTGTCTACTCCGACAAAATCACAAATTGAATGATTTTCAACAATATATTTGGTTGAGATTAATAAACATATCCAGAAAATATGTGACCTTCCTTTGAAAAGAGATATTTCAACAACATTATAGGAAGACAGTGTTTTTGACGGCTTTCACTTTCAACCCGATTCACCGCCTACGTGCCCTTTACGCCCAGTCATTCCGAAGAACACTAGCCCGTGCATGTGCTCAACTAAGAGGAGGACACATCAAGAGAAACTGAACAAAATATATTTCATCAAAGTTCTTCTTCTTGCTCATGATCTTCAAAATAAGGATGAAATGAATGTCCGGCTGTTCGTATTCACCAAGGCATTGCCAACTTCAACCTTTAAGTAATGTTTTCATCAGGGGGAGTAAATACGTGCTGCACTCTTTTTCGCTTAACCAGGTTTTATCCTACTAAATTTTCCTGGAAAAGGTTTTTAATGAGGCAACAAATAAAGCGTATTACTATACTTTTTTCTTTCACTAAATTTTTCTTTTACATAGACATCTAAGAGGGAGTGTTGTAAAATGGATGTCCACACAATATACTTTGTGTCCAAGTAAAATACTTTGTGTCCAAGTAAAATACTTTGTGTCCAAGTAAACTTTGTGGCAAAGTTACTTTGTGCCCAAGTTACTTTGTGCCCAAGTTTTATAACTTATATATATATATATATATATTCCCTCTTGTAATATGATACAATAACAAAAAGTAAAAATCATTCAATAATAAAGGAAAGTTACTACTACTATTATTGTCTCTCTCTATCTCTACTCTTCTTAATTTCAATTTATTATCTTCATTTTATAACAATATAGTAGTTTTATTACGAATTTTTGAAAGTAATAGAGACCAAACAAACAACTTTTTTTGTGAGGAGCATTTTTGTTTGTAATATTGATACTATTGGCCACACTATGGCCCAACATCCAGTCTTGAGGAATGTCCAAACCAGTACTGTACTATACACTTAATTTCGTATTTATATAAATATCCGTCTTTAACAAAAAAAGAATAAGAAGATCAAAGCGCACTGAGCTGACTTCATAATTGACTAATTTCTCTAACATATTTGAATATTTTCGAGTAAATTTTCACACCATATGCTGAAATAACGTTCCACATCAAGAGCTTTATTATGTGTATACAAAAAAGAAAGTCTTACACAACTGATATCGTCACAAAATAAAAGGTTTCACTTCTCGAAATACTTTACATTTTCACTTTGGCCGTTCAGTGCATGCTTGATTCCTCAAAGAATTGTAAGTTGTTTATATCATAATAACTCCTTTTATTTAATTAAAATGGTAGAGAAACTGCATAATAAAAAATGAGAAGGCACGAAATAATTTTAATTGTCTTAGAGTATATATCATAGAATCGAACAATAATAGGGAATGTTGGTGTAATAAGTTGAAGATGAAGGAAGCTAATGATTGGAACATGTCAAAGGAACAACTCCAAGGAAGCAGACTAAGGTGTTTACTGCTGTAGAGTTAAGAGTCACACTAGGACTAGACTACTAAATTCTAACTTATGTATGACTAAGTTGATGTATCGTGTATGGGGCTAAAGTCGACTAGGATAATGTGTTTTAGTTATAGTAGTAATACTATTTATTTAATAATATATTTGTATTGTAGTAAGACTCCTAGTGTAGCTAATGTAGGACTTTTCTCCTATATTAGGAGCATGTACTCAACAATTTTAATTATCAATACAATTCTTGATTTCTCTATACTTTACGTGAGAATTCTACATGGTATCAGAGCATTAATGTTTTTATGCTCTTTAACGTGTTAGATCCAAAAAGTAGAATAACCACAATATCAAATTGTAATGGCCTCTTCACTACAACAAATTCGATTATCAAGGACAAATAATTTCATCATTTATAAATCATATTTCGTCACGAAAAAGCTTGTGAGGCGAAAAATAATTCGTCAACCAGTCGTCACTAAATGTGTGTCGCTAAAAGTATACAAATATGATTTAATGCTTAAACATTTGTAACAAATTTATTTATCGTAAAAAGTATATTTTTTGTAGTTAATAGTATGCTTTGTCACTGAAAATGTTATTACTACCGACAAAATTATATCGTCACTAATTATTTTACTTGTATCAGTGACAGCATCAATTGTCTCTAAAGTTATATGTATTTCGTAGTTGAACAAAATCTAATTTTGTCACTAGTGACTATATTTTATATACAAAAAATTATTTTGTTCTCAAATGTATTAATTAGGAATAAATTTATTACTATAAAAAAAAGGGTAATTTTCCTATTATCTCCAATCTCAATTTTTTTAACCACTCCCCACGAGCTCCCACATTATGCTTTCTTAGGGACTCGAGCTCACATCCTTAAGGTTGGAAGTGAGGAGTGCTTACCATCCGATCAACTCTCTCTTGTATCTCATTTTTATTTTATTTTTAACTTCATTCACTTCTTTCAAATTTAACTTCTGTAGAAATAATATATTATATGATTATTTATACACGTACACAAATGCATAAAATTATCACCCACAATTCATTCAAATGTAGATTATATTTTAATTAAACCGTATATTTTTTAGAATATGTTTAAATATATTCAGTATGATTCTGTCATTTTATTTATTTATTTTTATAAATTTTAAAAATTATTTAGTACAATTATAAATTTATATATAATTAAACTTTCAATTTTATTAAAACAATTTAATAATCGGTTCAATTTGATTAGAAAATAAATTGTTTTGAAAAAAACATCGATACCCATAACTATTGTACTTCATAATATATTTGAAATCCTAGTTGGTTCATTTCTTTCATTTGTGCTTCCATTTTTTAGTTTATTTCAATTTTCACACTGATGGAAAAAGTTAATAGAAATTCATGAAATAGTTCGCACCTTTGCAAAGTCTAAGTTTGTAAGTCGATGTTATCTCTATATAGTTGTTCTACGTACGTATGTGGAATTACTATTAAATATGTACATACTTTTAGAAATAAATAAATAGATCGACTTAGTCTATGCAGTTTACCAATCACAAATCAATATACACTTACAAAAATTAGCATCAAGACTTGAGAAATTATTTTTTCTATCGTCTTTATCGATGAAAGTGTATCAAATAGAAAATAAAAGTGTTAAACCAACAAATATTAGCGATCTAATGGTAGAACCGTACCCCACTCACGGTAATTATAACCTGGATTGTATTTTTCAAATGATGCATTTTATAATTATGTAATTTAAAAAAATTGATGAATTGAACTTTTTCAGTTTTATAAAATCGATCGAATTCATTGGTTTTAATATTTTCCCTCGCCAATTAACAAATAAACTCTTTCTATTTCTTATGAAGCACTTGTATTATTCTTTTTGTAAGTTGTCACTTATAATTATGAACAATTGTAGAAAAAAAAATTGTATTTAGCTATGAATTTTTTTCATAGCAAATAGTTGAATTATTCACTACAAATTTTAAGTCGTCGTTATTTAACCGCTTACATATTTTGTTATAATTTTTTTGTTGTCACTAAATCACAGATTGATTAGAGACAATAAAATCTTTGTCACCAATTATTTATATTATTAGTGGCGAAAATAAATGTCATAATTAAATTAAATTTTGTATAGCTAAAACTTATACTAATATTTAGCTACAAACTCTAATTTGTCGATATTGCAACAACATATTTTTTAGATGAAGTTTTTGCCTCCAAAAATTAATAAATTTTAAGACAAAAAAGAATTTGTCATGAATTAGATACATTATTAGTGACGAAATAATGTGACAGCAATAACTTTAAATTCGTGACTAGCACTACTAAACAAATGGCGCCAATTAATTTTTTGGTGGAAAACTTTAGTGGACAAAACTTTGCTACGGATTTTTATGTTTCGTCACTAAAAGTATGTGTCTCATATATTTAATCACGAAAAGTAAATTTTGTCAATAAAAGGGAGCAATTAGTGATGAATTTGATGTCGTAGCTAATAGTTTTGTAGCTATATATCATATTTGTTGTAGTGCTTCTACCAACACCTTATCAACCTCCTCACTTCACCATCTTATTGCATCTTGTTCCATTAAACTCAAGCCAACAAATTATCTTATATGGAGAACACTATTGTCTCAGTTGATTCAAGTGACGAAATTAACCTATCTCATCACAAAGAATGAACCAACTAAAAGTACATGTTACATTGGACAAACTGTTGAGAAAGTTGTAGCAATTGAGAAGAATGCAGAAGACAACAACAATATTGATGACTGGGAAGAGAAGGATGTGTTGCTAAGAAGTTGGATCTCATGTACTTTAACAAAAGAAAACATGTACCTGATTGTAGGTTGCTCAAATGTCAAGGAGATGTGAGAATTCTCGTAAGAAGCTTATCTTCAAACAACGAAAGATAAGGAGTTCCAGCTCAAACAACAACTGCAAAATGTTAGGTTAGGAACCAAAAAGATTGATTAATATATTAAGGAATTCAAAGGCATATGTGATGGCCTTGCAGCCATTCACAAGCCTATGTATGAAGATAAAAAAAAGTAATTAATTTTACTATAAGTTTAGGTCTCAAGTACAAGACCTTCAGGACTTTCATGCTAGGTAAGACACCATATCTCACTCTTAATCAATTTGTTAATGCTCTTAGGGATTTTGATATGAGAGAGGATGAAAATGAAGTGTCACAACAAAACCATAATGTGGCATTCTCTGCCCAAAGGGGCAGGTGAAGAGAAAACTATTCTAAAAGAAGAGGAATTAATAACTTCAATTTCAGAGGAAGTGGCTTTGAATCTGTTGGACAAGGAACAAGTTATTATAACAACAAATATGGACTAGGTTCTCAGAACAGTCCTTCAAGTGAAAGTCAAGAGAGGAACAATATTGGGAATGAATCAAAGTTAGACTACTCTTACCAAGCTGCAGATGAGCTATCACAAGCATTAACTGCTACTAATCTACAAAACTCTACCAACAACACCTTGTATGTGGACTCAGAAGCAAGTAGTCATATGACATATAACTCAAGTATTCTAACTGGTCTTAAACACTACAATGGACCAGATAAAATCATTATTGGGAATGGATAAAAGTTAGACATAACACATGTCGAGAACATATCAGTATCATGCTTAAAGTTAAGAGAAGTTCTTGTAGTTCCTAAGATTGATAAAAATCTACTCTCAATTAGTAAACTTGGAAATGATAATTGTTGCACTCTTGAATTTAATAAAACTAACTTTGTTGTAAAGGACAAGAAGACAAGGTCACTACTGGTCAAGGGATCTAAAAGGAATGGATTCTATGCTTTGCAAGATAACAGTCTCTATGATAAACTGCTGGACATGATTGGAACGCATCAAACAACATGTGGCATATTATATTAGGACAAGCTAGTTTGAAATCTTTAAAAGTTTTGAGTAATAATAACTACATCAATGTTAGTAGTTGGAATAAAATGTATACTGTTTGTTCTAGTTGCCACTTGGGAAAGAGTTGTAAACTTTCATTTGGTTTGAGAAATAAAATTGAGAAGGAACCTTTATCGAAAATTCAGTATGACTTGTGGGACCTTCTCTCGTTGAATCTTCTCAACATATGAAATATTTTGTCGGTTCTATAGATGCTCACATAAGATATACATGGATTTATCCATCGAAAATGATATCTGAATATTTTGAAGTCTTTGTAAAATTTCAGAAAATGGTGGAAAAATAATTTTCTAAAGAAATTAATATATTTTAGTGTGATGGAGGTGGTGAGATTATCTAGACAGACTTCATCAAGTATTTGGAAGATTGTCAGAAAGAAAACATAGGCATATTGTGGAGACTGTCTTAACTCTACTACTTCATGCTAACCTACCTTTGTTTATATGGGTTAGACTTCCCTCACTGAAGTGTTCCTCATTAATAGACTGCCCTCTTGATCATTCCTAAAAATGATGACTCCATTTGCTAAGTTGTATGGAGAGCAACCTGATTACAATAGCCTAAAGGTGTATGGGTATAAATGTTTTTCATATATCAAGGGTAGCAACACATTTAGTCCAAAGACTTACCCTTGTGTATTCATAGGGTACACCAACGTACACAAAATATATAAATGTTATCATCCCCCTACAAGGAGGTTGTATGTATCCAGACATGTGTTTGATAAAAACACATTACCCTATGTGTCTCCAAATCAATCTCAGACTAACATTGATATCTCACCTCACCTTGCTACTTTTGTTGAATCTTTATCTAAATTGTAAGCACATGATAATCATAATTCAGGGGAAGTACATGCAGATAGTACACACGTTATTGGTGGAAATGCTACTCAGTGATGATGAAAGTGTTACTGACCCCTCAGTTGAAGGATCAGATGATGATCATGATGAATATGCCAAAGTGATGATCCACACAGAGGTAATGAAACCCAGATTGATAAGGCTTCAATTGCAGATTTAGGTTCTGCTAGTGGCAGTAAGGAATAGGTTGCACGTGCAGGTCTAGTCAATGGTGATTTATCAAATCCCACTTTCTCTGTGTCTAATTCACAAAGAATACATTTAGAAGTTGACTTCTCCAAGTGGAATATGCTTAGTCATCATCAACATGAAGATACTACACTATAATCAACTACTTCAGTTGATGTACATTCTGCACCACAAGGGCATCTTATCATCACCAGACACAAGAAAAAAGAACAACACCTGTCATTTGTTGCTCGCAGCAAGAAGATCTTGAGGGAACCAAATACTACTAAGGAAGTACTAAGCGAGAGAAAACTGTATATACAAATACATATTTTTTTTTCTATACACTTATAATTATACAAATACAGACCTTTCCCTACCAGTTCTCTTTTGCCTTTCTTTCTTTCTCGTTTTATAAAAACACAAATTATACAAATTACAATGTGTAATTTGTGTTGTATAAAGTGAAAGATAGATTTGATATACAAATGTTTTATTTCGATTAAATTATATACGAATTCAAATTTTATGCAGATATACAAACACAATAATTGATATATATATATATATATATATATAAAATTATATAACCGATATACATATACAATTGTTACGCTTTCATACAAATGAGATGCACGCATGCGATTTATACAAATCTGATGCTCCATAGCAAACTGCTATGCATCATAAATAACAAAACTGTAGTTATAGAGCGCTAATGTGATTTTTATGTTTACTAAACCTAAAATTTACTACAAAAAAATATCTTCTAAACGAAAAAAGGTTAAAAATGTCCTTAAACTATGTGAAATGAACAAAAATGTCTTCCATTTATGGTTTGGTCTAAAAATGTTTTTGCAGTTAATAATTTGGTCCAAAAATGTCTTTATTGTTATTTAATAGGTCAAAAACCCTTTTCAAATAATTATATTATTTATTTTCTTTTTAAAACATTCTTTTTCTAATAATATTTTTTAATTAGCAAATATTTATCCTACTTCAATTCGGAAAAAAAATTAAAAAAATCCCATCTTATTATAATTATTTTATCCTTATATAAATAAAAATTCATCATGTATTTACTATGATCTTATAATTATGACATATATTATCCGTTAAAAGGGCACATGGAGTTATTCTATTTTAATTGATAAAATGCGATTAAGAAGGAAAAAAAAATTCTATATTTTTATTACTTAAAGTAATTGTAAAAGAAAGAAAACAAGAATAAAGTTCTTTAACAAAACATTTATTAGAAACACAATGTGTTTAAAAAGAAAAGAAATAATATATTTATTCGAAAAATGATATTTTTGACCCATTTAGTAACTATAGGGTTGTCACGCCCCAAGCCTACACCCTGAGCGGGACTGACACTCGAGAACCATTGCTGGCCCCAAGCGAACCCTTGACCTGACTTACTACTCAGCGTAAGACTTTACTCAACAAAGATAAATCCATGTAATAAAACTAGAATGTTATAAAGGAAATATTCAACTGGCTAATAAGGCAAACTCAAGTCTCAACATAACAGAATGAAAATGTAAGCACAAATGAACTAACTAGCTGTCTATAAAGCCTCTAAAACTATGAGGGATGTCGGGACAAGACCCCCGATCATCCTAAAACATGAAAATACTAAAGAAATGTAAATAGGGATCCTCTGGAAAGCAATGAGGCTCACCAAACGACTCTAAATGCTCAACTGGATCAATGAGGTGCTGAATGCTAATCCTGGTTACCTGTATCTGCATCATAAAACAATGCAGGCCAAATGGCATCAGTACATTGAATGTACGAGCATGCGAGGGAAAATATAAACAGAACATAAGCTTGAATTGGAACTGAAGGAACTTACGTTATCTCAACTCAACTATACTCATTTCAATATAAAGCAGTAATAAGGATGCAATATAAAGAGAAGCTTTAAAACATGAAGATAATAACTAAGTGTATTTAAAAACACACAATAACTCAGTTTGTATATGAAAATACAATTAACTCTGTGTATATAAGAATACAAAATATCTCTGTGGGAGTTTGTCTAACCAACAACCATCTCTATGAGCTTAAGTGATGGTACATTGTCTTGCCTCGCACTGCCAGGGCCGTCCTATACCTTGTTGGGGTATAGAACTTAACTCACTAAGTGGATCCACTAGTCTATGCTAAAAGCATTAAGGAATCATCTAAAAATTATGACTCTTTTCTACCCATGTTGGCTACACGATTTATGGAGACTTTGAATTGTCTAAACTCAAATTTATCTCCAAATCGTGCTCGATACTACTCCTAAAATAGACTAGCTCATATGTTTAAAAAAATAACTCTTTTGTGGTTTGAAGTTATTACTCAAAAACTAGCTTAAAAGCTCTTTTGGAAATCGATGTTTCCTCTCTTGGAAATCGGTGTTTCCTCTCTTGTCTAAATGTGAAATCATTTTAACTCTTGGAAATGCTTAGTTCCCATATAGTCATTTGAAGAAATGAACTTCACTCTTGCTCTTACTCAACTAAATGCTCAAGTCTTTAAAACAAGTTTAAACGTTTGCAAAAGACTTTTGAAAAGACTCGAAGAACTCTCTAGACTTGGCTCTTAACTTACCTTGAATTTGAATTTATGGATTCAAGGTTATGATTCGTGTTTATGGATGATTTCTAGATGTTTAGAAGTCATTTAGAGTAGTTAGAATCAATAGGAAGTGTTAGTACACTTTAGAAGAACTCAGATGGGCTAAACGATGAAAAAAGGGTAGGGACAGATGACTCGGGTGCACTGTTGGCGCGGGGCACAAGCCCCTCAAGTTCAGAGACTAGTTTTTGGTGCACAACTGGCACGCCATGCCAGCCCTGCTGGGGTATCAGTGGCGCGTAGCGCCAGCTCTCCCCAGGTAAACCCGACGAGTTTTTCTTCTCATTTTCTGATCTTAACTTGACTTATTTTGATTCTTTTTATCAATTTCTTTTTTGATTCAGATACCCAATATATGTACACAAGAATCTAATCAAACACAACCCTAAAATCGACATGGTTTCTTCAAGAACTCATCAATATCATCCCAATCTCAAGAACAAAAGTCAATTTCAAGAACACAAATCAAGAACATTAACCTTCAAATTTCTAGAACGAATTTAACGCTGAAATTAACATAATTGGCGCGTGGGTGAATGAACCCAACGCTATGTGAACTTACATACCTCTTTAGGGATCAACCTTTGGCGAAATCCACAACCAAATACTCGAGAAATCGACGAATCATCACATTTCTCCTCTTTTCTCTTCTTGAACTCTTTTCTAAAAACCCTAGCGTGAATTGTAATTTTCTAAACTGAACCAAATCAGTTTAGGCCCCTAATTAAATTACTAAAAATGAATTTAGTTAATTGGGTAATGAAAATACCAAAATACCCTTCTAATATCTGGTTGACTTTCATTATCTAGACAACCTGACTTCAAACAGACATATCTCCCTCGTACGAACTCGAAAATGAGCAAACTTGGTGGAGTTGGAAAGATAATTCAAAGGCCTTTTATATGATATCTTGTATTCCACCTAATTCATCTTGTTCTAGGAGTTATGGTCGTTTGAAGTTGACCCAAAACTCATACCTTGCATAACGTCCCAAAATTTCCAAATTTAATTATTTCCAAAAATGGTTTCTTTCTAATTTTAGTTCTTTCAAGTAGCGGGGTGTTACAATATCTCCTCCTTGGGAACATTCGTCCTCAAATGAGATTAATCTTAGTAGGGAAGGGTGTAACATCTAATATTCAGCTCAAACACCCAACAAGCAAAATATAAATACAACATGCCAACTTAAAACAAATGCCAAGAAAAGGATTAGTACCTTAATTTGGAATTTCTCCAGACTCAAAGAGATGTGGGTATCTCTTCTTCATGTCCTCCTCAACTTCCCAAGTAGCTTCCTCAACAAACTGATTTCTCCATAGAACCTTGACTGATGCTACTTCCTTGGTCCTCAACTTACGAATCTGGCTATCTAGAATTTATAGGGAATTTCCTCATAGGATAAGATATCCTTAATACCAATATCTTTAGTAGGTAAGATAAGTGAAGTATCACCCATACACTTCTTCATCATAGAAATGTGAAATACCGGATGAACCGCTGCTAACTCTTAGGGTAGCTCTAACTCATAAGATACTTTGCCAATCCTCTTGGGTATTCTATAAGGACCAATGTACCGGGGACTGAGCTTCCCACTTCTTACCAAATCTCGTAACACCCTTCATGGGTGAAACTTTCAAGTAAACCCAATCATCTAGTTCAATCTCTAAGTCTCTTCTCCTAACATCTGTATAAGATTTTTGATGACTCTGCATTGTTTTCAATATCTCTTGAATAACTTTCACTTTCTCCATAGCTTAATGCACTAAGTCTGGTCCTATCAACCCAGCTTCACCAATTTCAAACCATACAATAGGAGATCTGCATCCTCTCCCATAAAGAGCCTTATACGGAGCCATTTGGATGTTAGAGTGGTAACTATT
This sequence comes from Solanum chiquidenum, assembly GCA_029582725.1. Classification (NCBI taxonomy): domain Eukaryota; kingdom Viridiplantae; phylum Streptophyta; class Magnoliopsida; order Solanales; family Solanaceae; genus Solanum; species Solanum chiquidenum. The sequence continues at coordinate 3,824 of JAJOOS010004047.1, read as the reverse complement.
GCTATAAGCAAACTCTATGAGAGGTAGGTGATCATCCCAATTACCCTTGAAATCAATCAAGCAAGTTGTCAACATATCTTCTAAAGTCTAAATGGTGTGTTCTGCTTGAACATCAGTCTGAGGATGAAAAGCAATACTCAAGTTCACTTTCGAACTCAAACCTTTCTGGAATGACTTCCAAAATATTACAGTAAATTGTGCACCTCTATATGAAATAATCGATACCGGAACTCCATGAAGTTTGACTACCTATTGAATATATAACTTAGCATAATCCTCTGCTGAATGGGTAGTCTTTACCGACAAAAAGTGGGTTGATTTAGTCATTCAATCTATAATCACCCAAATGGAATCATGCTGCCTGCGAGACCATGGTAAATCGGTGATGAAATCCATATTGATCATTTCCCACTTCCACTCCGGAAGATCTATATTCTGAGTCATACCACCGGGCCTCTAGTGCTCTACTTTAACTTGTTGGCAATTCGAACACTTAGCAACAAACTCTGCAATACCCTTCTTCATACTACTCCACCAATAGACTTCTCTCAAGTCACGATACATCTTGGTGGAACCCGAATGGATAGAATATCTGGAGCTATGAGTTTCCTCCATGATCCTCTCTTAAAGTTCATCCACCCTTGGCACACACAATCTACCTTGGTACCTCAATACACTATCTCTCCCTTGTTCAAAAGCCATTATTTTTTGCTTATGAACATTTGCATTCAATTCAAGCAAAATAGGATCTTAGTCTTGTTTCTCTTTCACTTCAGACACTAATGATGATTCAGCCCCATTCATTACCACTACTCCTCCTTCGTCGGAATCCCTTAATCGAACTCTTAATCGTACAAGTCTATGCACCTCTTTTGCTAACTCTTTCTTATCCTCCCTAAAATGTGAGGTACTACCCATAGACAATCTACTCAAGGCATCAACAACAACATTAGTGTTACATGGGTGATAGAGAATACTCATGTCATAATCCTTGAGTAATTCTAACCACCTTCTCTTTTTGAGATTAAGCTCTTTCTGACTAAACACATACTGAAGACTCTTGTGATCGGTGAACACATCTACATGAACACCATAAAGATAATGATACCATATTTTTAAAGCAAATACTACGGCAACCAACTCTAGATCATGGGTTGGGTAATTCTTCTAGTGAACCTTAAGTTGTCTTGAGGCATAAGCTATAACCTTGCGATTTTACATCAGCACACAACCCAAACCGACTCGGGACGCATCACAATATACGACAAGACCTTGTTTACCCTCTGGTAAGGTCAATACTGGGCAGTAGTCAACCACTTTTTCAATTCCTGAAAGTTTTTCTCACAAGCTTTAGACCATTGAAACTTAACTATTTTCTGAGTCAACTTAATCAATGGGTATGAAATAGATGAAAACCCCTCGACGAATCTTCTATAATAGCCAGCCAATCCCAAGAAACTCCTAATATCAGTTGGAGATGTGGGTCTAGGCCAATTTTGTACTACCTCTATTTTTGGAGTATTAACTCTAATTCTATCACTGGAAACAACATGGCCTAAGAATGCCACAGACTCAAGCCAAAATTCACACTTATAAAACTTAGCATATAACTCCTTATCCTTTAGAGTTTGAAGGACTATTCTGAGATGACTAACATAATCTTCCTTATTTCTCGAATATATTAGAATGTTATCAATGAATATGATAACAAACATATCTAAATAAGGCTTGAATACTATGTTCATAAGGTTAATGAATGCTACATGAGCATTGGTCAAACTAAATGACATAACTAGGAACTCATAATGACCATAGAGGGTCCTGAATACTGTCTTAGGGATATCACTTTCTCTTACTTTCAACTGATGATAGCCAGATCTGAGGTCTATCTTAGAAAAACAAGTGGCACCCTGAAGTTGATAAAAAAGATCATCAATTCTCAGAAGAGGATACTTATTCTTGATAGTAACCTTGTTCAACTGACGATAATCTATACACATTCTAAGAGAACCATCTTTCTTTCTCACAAATAAGACCGGAGCGCTCCATGGTTAGACACTTGGTCGAATATAATCTTTTTTCTAGGAGATATTTCAACTGCTCTTTTAACTCTTTCAACTCTACTGGTGCCATTATATATGGAGGAATAGAGATAGGACGAGTATCGGAAAAAATATCTATACCAAAGTTTATTTCTCTCTCAAGAGGGACTCCGGGAAGATCATTTGGAAAGACTTTTGGAAACTCACTAACAACTGAAACTGACTGAATAGGAGGTGTCTCAACACTAGAGTCATTAACTTGGACTAAGTGATAGACGCAACCCTTGGAAACTAAATTTCATGCCTTAAGGTACAAAATAAAACGACCCTTAGGTACTGCTGAACTACTCATCCACTCTATAACTGGCTCATTAGGAAACTGGAACTTGACTACTCGAGTTCTACAATCGATTAAGGCATAACATACATGAAGTCAGTCCATACCTATAATGACATCAAAATCTACCATGTCTAACTCAACTAGGTCAGCTATGGTGCTCTTGTGATTGACGAAAATGGTACAATCACGATAGACTCTATCAGCTAGAATAGACTCACCAACAGGTGTAGAAACACTGAAGGGCTCAAGAAGTTACTCAGGAAGAACATCAAAATTCATTGCAACATATGGAGTCACAAAAGATAGACTCGCTCCTGGATCTAGCAAAGCATAAACGTCATAACTAAAGACTTTGATCATACCAGTGACGATATTTAAAGAATTCTCTTGCTCTTGGCGACTAGTGATGGCATAAAGACGGTTTGATCTTCCGCCTGCCCCTGAAGTAGCTCCTCTAGGTGCAACTCTGTCTAGTGGAGAAATTGAAAAAGATTGGGCTTTATTGCCCCCATTACCATTACCTTGTCTGTTCTTAGGGCACTCTTTCATAAAGTGACCATTCTGACCACACTTAAAGAAATTAGTGGAGCCATCACAACACACCCCTGAGTGGGTCCTACAACACTAGTACATGCAGGATTCCCATTGCCTCATTGTGCAACACTACCTTGAGACTATGCAGGTCTAGATATGAAGTTTTGTGAATCTGATTGTTGAACTCACCTCTGTTCCTTGGTGCAGGTGCACTAGCAGATGATGGAGCAGGTCCCTTTTGCTTATGTTGGAAAGAAGACCGATTGGCATTACTCTTCTGCTGCCGGGACTCATTCCCTAATGTTTTAGATTTCTTGTTCCGAAACTCCTCTCTATCTCTCAGCTTATCTTCCTCAACCTGTTGCACATGGATCATCAACCTTGTTATGTTCATGTCCCCTATCAGCATAACTGCCTTGCCTTCCTTAATTGACAGACGAGACAACCCAGCAACGAATAAACTCATCCTGCTCCTCATGTCAGCAACCATCTCCGAAGCATAGCGGGAAAGTTGGGTGAACTTCAGACTGTACTCATGAACACTCATAAATTCCTGCTTAAGAGTGAGGAACTCTCTTACCTTTGCCTATTTTAGCTCACGGGGAAAGAAACGCCTCATGAAGGCACTCTCGAACACAACCCAGCTCATTATTGGTGCATCTTCAGCTCTACCCTTCTTCCATTGATCAAACCATAATCTAGCAACACTCTTCAGTTGATATGCAGCTAGTTCCACTCGCTCAACATCGACAACATGCATAACCTCAAACACTTTCTGCAGTTCCTCTACAAAGTTCTCCGGATCCTCAATGACACTTGAACCAATAAAACTTGGAGGATTCATTCTTAAAAACTCACGGATCCTAGAAGTATCAGCCCCTTCCTGACGATTCTCTCTTTGTTGCCCA